>CATKHJ010133384.1:0-54533 GCA_949750685.1 Vernicia montana | reverse complement strand
CTTGTCTTATGCAGTTAGTGTTGTGAGTCAATTCATGCACAATCCTAGTGATCGACACATGGGTGCAGTAAATCGTATTTTAGCTTATCTTAAGTCTTCTCCAGGCAAAGGTATTATGTTCGCCAAAAATGGTCATCTAGAGATTGTGGGTTATACAGATTTGGATTTCGTCGGATCTAGATAGAAAATCCACATCAGGTTATGTATCATTTGTTGGGGGTAATCTAGTGTCATGGAGGAGCACGAAGCAAAATGTAGTGTCATTGTCTAGTGCTGAAGCTGAATATCGTGCCCTTCATCATGCAACCACAGAACTCTCCTGGCTAAACATTCTTCTTAGTGAGCTTGGTCTTGGTTCAAAACAACCAATGACTCTTTTTTGTGATAATACAACAGCCATTAAAATTGCAAACAACCTAGTGCAACATGATCGGATTAAACATGTTGAGCTAGACAGGAACTACATCAAAGATAATGTAGACACTGGGAAAATAAAGGTTCCTTACATTAAAAGGGCAGACTAGCTAGCTGATGTGATGACTCATGCTGTTCCTCCTGGTCCTTTCTACACAGTACTATCCAAGTTGGGCATGTGTGATATCTATGCACCAACTTGAGAGGGAGAGTCAACTTACAGCTGTAAATATTCTTATTTAAGGTCATATTTGTATAGCTATATGACTGACTTTTATTCATTGATTGTAAGCATGATTGAATGACTTTCTTACTCCTTAATTGTAGGTTAATTGTAAGAATATAGATCTAACTTTTGTATATAAATATGTATGAGAACTATAAATAAAAACATTACAATTCAGCCAAATCTGCAATTCTTTTTAAACAAATAAATGAAAATAACCGCTCAAAACTAGAGAAGCCCATGCTCCAAATTAGATGTCATCATAAACCTGGCTAACACAGGCCTTGGGGAGAGTCTGTCCTCTGGATCACTGTCCCATCAAAAAGGGGAAAAAGAAGGGGCTAGCAAGAGTTTATAGACTAAGCAATCAACAATAGTTCTAAGAAGTCAATGTGATCAGCTATTCTTGTTTCTCTAAAATAAACTTGTAAAGCCACCTCTGTACACATATAAAAGACTCAACCATGCCAGTTTTCAGCATCTCAATTGCAATATTAGTCACTATTCCTGTCCATTGAGCTCCTACCATCCAAGAAGTTACGCGCAAATGAATTAAAATCATGCATCAATGGTACAATCATCATTTTTTTTAGAAATTATGTAAGGCATCCAGTTAGTTGTTTTATCTTCAGGGTGAGTCTTTACTGACATTTCTAAGGTAATTTCTGAATTTCCACTTTCAATTTGTTTTCCTCTGCTGTGTAAATCATTTGCAGGCACTTTTTGTGCAATGCACCCACATTCTTTTAATTGGATTGCTTTCTTATCTTTGGCATTCTTCAAAAATTCAACTTGTCAGAGAATTGGATTTCTTTCAGTTTCTCCTTGCAGCTGTGTTCTGACTGCACTGGGAGAAAGACTGGAGACAGATTGTGACATTGAGCAAGATAAGGTTGCAGAATGTGGTGTCTCAATAACTCTGCAACCTAATAAATATGGGGAAATGCAAATATCAGGACAAGTCATTGCTTTGAGTAGGAGAAGACAAAAAAGATTTGGCAAAACCAATGAGTTTCGGTGGTAGTGGAGTTATCTCCATGGCTGTGAAACTGCAAGTTCAAACCCCAGTGGAGCCAAATCAATAAAAGAAAAAGGATGGAAATATGGATTCACTGTTGGTCTGTGTTCTGGATTTTTTCTTAACATAGTTTTGATTAATTGTTTTCTGCAGACAGAAAGAGAAAGCCAGACTAATCAGCTATCTTTTTGTTGATATCATGTAAAGGGAAAGCCAGACTAATCAGCTATCTTTTTGTTGATATCATGGAAGTCTATGTGCTAAGACTCTACTTACAATAAAGATGAATGAATAGACAGTTGGCAGTGGAGAAATAGAGGAACGATTTATCTTGTTAACTAGACCAGCCATATCCTGTTAACCAAGATTCAAGATTGATAAATTTATCAGCAACTGAAAAATAAGTATTACTTCAATGTTCTGATAAACAATGTTAGGTGAAATGTAGTACTTACAGGAGCTCTAAATGCAGGTTGATGTGCAGCTATCTCAAACATGCAGCAACCCATTATAATATAAGAAAATGTCATTCCATGAAAAACCACAGTATCTTGTTAGCCAGTAATATAGAATTGTATCAGAAGGACTATTTCTAGAGACCAAATGGCTGATTTGTAGCCATAGGGTATGCCAGCAAGAAGTTCTGGATACATGTAGTTGGGATTGCCCACACAATCTACAAAACTAAGCATATGTTCATATCAGCAAATCAGATTTTGCAAAGAAAATTCAAATTCCTAATTGCACATATTTAATTTTATCTTTATGAGAAGAAAATGCATTGTGAAAGATTGCAAACAAGAAATTAGAAACCAAGTTGGAATCAGAACAGAAAGAGTGAAGATTACCGTAGATGCAAGATCCTCTTTATTCAACAAGTTTGCAAGTCCAAAGTCACCTGAACATATAGTGTGCGAATCACACAATTGCAGTACAATAAAAATCAATCCATTGTGAAAAAGTTCCATGTATCCATGTTCTTACTTAGCCAGATGTCATTTTCTTTTGTAAGGAAGATGTTTGAGCACTGATATTAGAAAATCATTAGAATTATTTCAGGTTGATATCATTGCTAAAATCATTTGAATTGAAAAAAATCTGCAGGTACCTACTTTCAAACCCCTATGAAAAACATGATTGGAATGGAGATAGTCCACAGCCAGCAACAGTTGGGTCAGCCATTTACCGTCGAAGATGAGAAATTGGTAAAACATTAGATGAAAAATGACCTATACAAGAAAGTTGCGACATAAAGACTGCAGTTTTTTGCAGGTATTCCAACTTCCTTACCTCTTCAGGAAAATATACTCCTATAGCTTTCTTTATCATATAAGCCCTGTATGATCATTGATCAATATCTTGCATAAGTAGATTATTAAAAAAAAAAAGAAAAGTTTAATTTTGTTTTCACTGTTAGTTATGAGTCTGAATGATGCATTGCCTTGAAAAATTCATCAGAAGAAATGCTATATCTTAAGATGTCATTGACACTATTTTTCTGACATCTTAGAGTGTTAAATTCACTGCATTGACTTACATGTCTCCTCCCTCACAATAACCGGTAACAATGCATATATAGCACTCCGGTAAAACATGAATATAAACCAAATGTTATGATAGTATTTACAGTACTGCCCCAAGAAAAGTATATAAAAGCAAGTAAGAATACATGTAATTAAACAAAACAAGGACAAGATTGATTAGCTTGGTAAGTGAAATATATGGCAAGAAATAACAAATGGAGGGGACAAAGCTATAATTATACCTGCAATGGTCCTTTGCCGGATATGTGCCACCAGGTGGAATGGGTCTAGAGCGTTGCCTCCAGTCATCTCTTAGCTTCACTGACTTATTTGAGGAATTGGAGCTGTTGGCATCTGTTACACAGAAACATAAAAAAAAAGTATGGCACAACTACAAACCAATCCTCTTTTTGATTTTGTCTCAGTTAGCATCAACTATCACATGGTTTAATAAAAATGACACAGGCTTGTGTGTAGAATGTTCTTGAAGAAATGCCTAACAGAACAAGAAACACAGCAAAGTATGAAAAAAAAAAAAAGAAATGGGAAGTTCATGAACTCAAGTTAGGAAAAGTTTAGGCGACCCATCAATGTGTAACGTCTAACGTGTAACATATGCAGGCATCTCTAGAATTTGGATCTTTATTAACTAATTGGCTGCAGTCATGTTAAAACGTTTTTCTATTTCACGACTTGATATGAAAGCTGGTCGTTCTTAATTTTCAAAAACTCAGTACATCAAGGAACTCTAAGGACTTAAGTGCGCAAATGAAGCAACAATGGGCCAATTTTTTTTTTTTTTTTTTTTGCACAGAATAATAATGGGCCAATTTGCTAAGGGTATAAATGAGCCAAGCCGTTTGCGAGCGGCTTGATATTCAGCTTAATAAAAACTTGTTCGCATTCGGTTCATTTTATAAACGAGCCAAGCTTGAGCCTTACTTTAAGGTTCGATGAATAAACGAACTGAATTTGAGCAAAATTAAACTCGACTCGATTAGACTTGTGAACAGGCTCGCAAACAGTTCGATTAATAGACTCGTGAACAGTTTGATTATTATTATTATTATTATTAACTTAACAATTTTGGCACTCCAAAAAATATATTTTAATTCTCCTATAAACTTTTTAATAATTCAATTTGACTAAAATATATATACTCCTGATTAATATGATCTAATATTTTCTTATTATATAATCTAATATTCTAATCTTTAAAAATATTTTCTTTATTAATTAATATCTTTATAATACATATAATGCTCAATTTTATGATTGGATTTTTTTTTTTTTTCACTCATTAGATGTTTTTGCTTTTATGTTAGTTGTAAGTATTTTTATTATAGTTATTTTATTAGAAATAAATATTTAGGAAGTTGAATATTTTGATGAGTTTCAAAACGAATCGAACTCGCTCGAGCTTAGCTCAATTATAATTTATTAATGATCCGAGCTTGAATTTAAACGAGTCGAGTTTAAACATGATTTTCAAGTTCGATCCAAACTCGAGCTCGGGAAAAAAATATCGAGCCGAGCCTGAGCAAGCTAAAGCTTGGCTCGATTACAGCCCTACAATTTGCCATTGCTATTGCAAAAAGTGGAATTTGGATAAAAATAAGGAAGAATTCTCTTAATCCAATGGATAATAACTACTTGTCACTTGTTTTTTTTTTTTAGTTTGAAACTTCATCAAAAATCAACTTTAGGCCCATAAAAACTAACAACAGTTATTATCCTTTGACTCAAGAGAGTTGTTCTTTATTTGGTCCAAAATCAGCTTTTTGTAAAAACAATGCCAAACTGGCTCAATGTATGATTAGCATTGTACTGCTATTGTCAAGATGATACAGAATCATGAGCAGATTAACTACACTAATAGCTGGCTCAACCAATTAGTACAGATATTAGGGCAGTTCAATATGTGATGTGACCTAACTAACTCAAACTAACCTAACCTGGAAAATTCAGTTTTTGCATTTAATTAATAAGTATGGGTTGCATATTTGACATCAATGCTATTGTAACTTAAGTTTCATTCAAAAAAATAAATGCAGTACTAAAGGACCAAGAAAATGGCTTGTATTTTGGAATAGATGGGAAAACTTTTTCTCTATTACTAACTAATAAAGATGAACCTTCGAAACTTGAGGAATGCAAAAATTTAGGTATGGACTTATGCCAAAGGCTTCAAATTCCTGAACACAAACTGTTCATTCAGGCAACATACAAAAACAAAAGTCATTTGACAAAGGAGAGAAAAAGGGTTAAGTTTTGCAAGATATACTAAATTGTTTAAAGACTACGCTGACCGAAGACTTACTTGTACCAGTTGAATAAACTGACACTGAACATAATGACGAGAAGGCCAACACCTTTCAACCATGTAAATTCATCATGGAAGTAGAAGACTGCAACCTGATTATGCATAACAATTCAGAACAAATGTTAGTGAGTACAGGCCTTGTAACCTCCTGATGAGCAGTCGTTACTAGAACTGAAAAACCATCAAGGATTGCTAAAATAAGACTGAACGATAAATTTTGAGGTAGATGGTAGACCAACATTTTTTCGAAGAATCTAGAGAGATAATAATGATATAGTGAAAGCTTATACCAATATAGTGACGGCTTCCTTGACAACACCGGCTATAGTCACTATGACAGCACTAGTAACTGAAATGAGAACGTATTTTGTTAAAACCTGCAACATAGAAGTATAGATTAATTTCTTCACAATGTAATCTTAGACAAAAAGAAATATAACTTACTAAACTTGAATCAAACCAAATCAAATACACAGATACAACTTATCAACAGGATTGTTGTACCTCTGATAGTTGTTAGGATAGTTCGCAGATTTTTGGTTCTACCAGCCACTGCTAATTAAAGTTCTTACTTCCGAAACTGCACCTTTATAGCTTTTAAAATACCATGGTACAGAACAGAGTTGGTGCAAGCATCAGGCAATATCTTCTTCTCAGACATTTGATCAAGAAGGTTTATAGCCCTATCCACATCTCCCCTCTTACAACAGCCAGACAACAGAGCTGTGTATGTTACTGTATCAGGTTCTAGTCCTTCCTTTATCATTTGATCAAAGAGGTATATGGCATCCTCAAGGTTATCTGCCTTACAATGTCCATCAATCAAAACTGTATAACATACAACATCAGGTCTTATCCCCATATTCTTCATCTCCATGCAAACAATTGAAGTATCAAATGCATCTTCCTTGCCTTCCTTTCCACTAGCTGGGGAATGCACCTTCCTTATATGGGCTCTTTGATGACCATCAAGCAAAACTGTAAAAGTAACTAGATCAGGTCTAATTCCTCTTTGTTTCATATCATGAAAAATATCATGGGCTTCCCGCAAGCAATTCATCCTGCAGTATCCATTTATCAGTATTGTGTAGGTAATGCCATCAGGAGTCAACCCTCTCCTAGATAAAATGTCAAAAACTGACTGTGCCTTTCTCACATCTCCAGCCCGACATAAAGAAGCAATTATTTTATTGAACATAACCTTGCTAGGTACCTCGTTCAAAGCCAACATTGTCTCCAGCAACATGAGAATTCTATCATTATCGCCTTCGTCACACAGGTTTTTGAGAAGATTATAACAACAACTTCTCTTCACTAAATGTCCCTGTTCTAAAAGTTCTAGGAAAAGTTTATAAGCCTCAGTAGTATGGTTGGCTTTGCAGTATCCATTTATCATAGCTGCGTAAGTATCTAAACTCTTATCCTCAATACTATTGAAAAATGCTTTGGCTTCTCTCACTTTGCCTCCAATACATAAACTTTCAACTATAACATTGTGAGTAACAACATTAGGTTTCACATTTTGCGTCTCCATATAATCCAAAAGATCAAGTGCCTTAGTTGCAAGGCCTTGTCTGCAAAATCCACTAGCAAGTACATTGTAGGTGACAATATCTGGCTCGAAACCCTTTTCTCTCATTTCCTCAAATACCCGGAATGCACCAACCACATTTCCCTGGCAACAATACCCATTAATTAGTGTCGTATAATGCACACTATCCATATCCATTTGCTTGGCCTTCATTTCATCTAGCAATGCTAAAGCTTCTTCTAGTTTCCCCAGTTTGCACAAAGCATCAACTACAATGTTATAGGTAATCTTATCCAGAAATATACCTAAGTTCTTAAATTGACTAAACCGATCCACCACTTCACAATACATGCCCATTTCACACAAGCAGTGAAGAATTGAGCCAACAACCACACAATTTATTTTGATATCCTTTGACATCATGTCATTGAGTAGAGCATATACTTTTAGCAAATTCTGACCCTTGCAGAACCCACGAATCAGTGCACTGTAACAATGCATATCAAGAACCACCCCTTCTTTTTCCATGTCAAGTAACACACTTTCTGCTTCATCCAATTTCATCTCATTGCAAAATCCACGAATTACAACAGTATAAGCATACATATCAATGGGGATGTTGGCTGCTTTCCAAGCTTGAAGAACCTGATATCCTAATCCCGACTTCTGATTCACACAAAGTCCTTCTATATAAGCTGTGTAAGCAAAAGCAGTGGGAGTGATACCAGCTTCTTCCATATCCTTAAACACATCCACAGCTTCTTCTAAACAGCCCTTCATACAAAGTGCCTTTATTACAATAGCATAGGTGTAATCATTAGGGCTCAAACCCAACCTCTTTAACTGTCTGTAAATAGCCAAAACCATTTCCAATTTCCTATTCTCAATCAATCTATTCATTAGAAAATTACAGGTGAATATATGAAGCCCAAATCCACACCTTCCCATTTGAAATAAAGCATCAATAGCCTCATCAAACATTCCAGCACTAACGTAGGACTTAACCAAGGCATCATTTACTTTAAACAGAAACGAAGAGTGTTGCTTACCATCATCATCAACAATCCCATCACTAAGAGTATGGAGCAAACACGAAATATCAAAACAAGAATTATTATCATTGATAAGATCCAAGAAAATGGAATGGAGGTTCTTCTGAAGACTCCAATAACAGAGAATTCTAATAATGGCAGCATAGGTGGATACATCATGTTGGAAACCCAAGTCTTTCAATTGCCAAAAGAGAGAGAAAGCTTGATTGGGTTGTTTCTTAAGGCTATATAAGATATCAACAACCTTGAAACCATCTAACTGGACCAATTCTTGTCTAGTGTTCAAGTGGGCAAGTGAATTTGAAGTGAAAAATTGCAGTGGGCATGTGTTCATTAGCAAGGATTTTTGCGTTAAAATTGAAAACTGACCTGGTAGATGAAACCCACGTGAAAGCTGCGAGCACTTCTTCATTGTAGACCAAGATGAGAAACAGAGAAAGCCGGGAAGGTACTTTTTTTCTTTGTTTATATATATAAATATTATGGGCCCTGTTGTTTTTACACGCGCGGCCCCGAGCTCAATCGAAAAATATAATATTTCTTTAAACTAGGGTTTTCAACTATTTCGTCTTAGCTCTCAAGTCTCAACTTGAAAATGGCTGCTATTCTGGCGGGAAATCTGGCATCCAAAATCTCATTTCATCTACAATCTCGCGTTTTCTCTATCCCATGGTTAGATCTCTCCCTCAATTTCCTTTCACATTTTCCTAAACCTCTGTTTGTTTGCTCAGAAAATGAAGGAAAATAAACAAGATTGGAATTTGTTTATTGTTTGATTCTGTTTCTAAGATTTAAACCTTCAAATTCTAGTTTTCGTTTATTTAAATGCTAGGGCACTGATTATATGGAGTTTGATATGCTCTAATTGCATAATGGTTATTTTGTAATTTTTTTTTAATTTTTTATCTTGAGGGCTTAAAGCTTTATTTTTTATTCAAATTTTTTGCATTTTGGTTATGTGAAATTTTGATATATGAAAAAAATTTATATTTGTTATAGTAATGAAGTCTTGAAATTTCAGGGCAAAGAGAAGTGCAGCAATTTTGTGTTTGAAAAGGAGAGATCATAGTAGCTCATCAGTTCCAGTTAGATATATTCGTAAGAAATATTCTAAAGGTAATGAGGTTGAGAAATCTTTACCTATAAAGAGTTCTGAAGAGAGGGTATTTGATAAAAGTTTGAATGGTGTTGGAAGAAATTTTCTTTTGGATGAGGAGGCTCGAAATCGAAAGCAAATGTACAACGAGAGTGTTTTATTTGATGATTCACAAGGTAAATTGTATACTTCTGAAAGCTCTTCAAGTATTAAGATGAGTCTTATGTTTTGCACAAATTTTATTTATTAATTAATGCTTTGGGATGTATAATGTAGCTTACATGAATTTTTAGGAGTTATAGTAATGATTTAGAAAGGTCATGTGCATGTGCGAATAAGTTCATGAATGTGCTTTTTGGCTGTTACACTCATCAATTTTTTCTACAATGAGGAGAACTAAGGAAGTAATGGTGGTTAGTTGCACTCACCAATTATGTTCTTCAATTAGCACATTTGTTTCCTGTATCGTGTTTGATGTTCTTTGAATAATGACTCAATCAATCAGTTCATAGGCCTTTTACAGCTAGCTTTTTGCTTTCTGTTATTTTCCCCTTTCCTCATAATTATGTGTGTGATATAACTAGTCATTTTGGATGCAAAAGCATGAGAAATTCTTATAAGAAGTGTAGCCATGGTTAGTCAAAACTGTATGAATCAATGCTATGAAAGTCGCAATTGAACCTGTGAAATCATGTGTCTTTTGATTTGGTTTTTCATAACAATTAAATCATATCTAGATTCAATGCAAGGTCGAGATATCTAAAATTGCAAGTCTAGATAAAAGGGATTGCTGTCATGTGTCAACTCTTCACTTTTCTTGCAGCAGATTGGACATATGTTGGCATGACTTATCATCTCATGTGCTTTGATGAGTTGGAGAGAATTTTGCTTGTTTATAGATCTCTGCTTATTTTATCAATATAGATGGCCTAAGGAGGTCATTGTTCTTTATTTAAGTTCATCAGTCAAATAGAATGCTCAAAAAATTATAGCATTTTCAGGGTCAGAAAAAGAAATCAATCATAATGTGGAGGTGATACAAAGCAAACTCATGGCAGAACCTAAGGAGGTCATTGAGGAGACAGGGATTCTACATGAAAGGGATATTTTGAAAAATAATGTGCAAACAGGTAAAACTATGATAGATGCTGAGAAGATGGCTATTGAATTTCTTGCTACAAGGTTAGAATATAGTTTTTAATTGCTTTATTACTTTTGTTTATTGAATCTTTGACATGATATTGAGCTGAACTGCCAATATTTTGAGTTTTGAATACAAGAATCCCATTGCTGCTATTTAAACATATGTTGGTGCAACGACTTCTTAATGTTTGCTACGTACCATCAACATTAAGAAATTTTTCATCATATTCTTGTTATTCTAGTACTTTCTTTGAATAACTTAGTTGATTGTTATGAAGCTTACACTTCTTAGATGGATCATATATTTAAGAGCAAACCTAAATATTAAAAACCATTTAATTCTTTTGTGTAACTTCCCATGTCCTGTTTCATAGAGAGACCCAGCACAAACTTTAGAATCTACTATATGGTACTAAATTGACGCAAAATGGAAGCACAGTAACAAGGTTGAATGAGTCTACGTCTTAAACACCCTTGAATCATAAGAAAAAATAATTTTGAAGTCCACCAGAAAATAAAAGAGCTGAATTTTATTAATAATAGACTATCTTCTACATAGTACTAAAGATACATATTCATAAGAATAGAAATTATAGTTACACTTAGACAAGTTTACTAAATTAAGAATCCTAAAACAACTAGAAATACTTGACTTATAACCTAAATTAATAAAATTAAAAATACAACGCCTTGTAATTAACAAAATAATTAAAATAAAATACTAAAGCTCCTGTCATACCCCCTCCACTTGAAAAGAACTTGTCATTAAGTGGATAATTTGAAATTGAAATGTGCACCAAGGGAAAAAGCACTTTGAATATAACTATACTTTTGTAGATGCATGGAATTAATCCTAAAATTAGTGGCAGGATTTTAGGACTTTTCATATTTATTGGATGATTTAAAGAATTTTGGCTTGATAGGCTCGGAATGGGGTTCGTTAAAAGAAACCCGTTTCTCTTTATCCTTTTTTAATGGGTCTAAATGTCAACCATGTATCTTCTAAGGTATATGTCACTTATCTATTTCACCAAAACCTAAATGATTCATTAACTCCACACCAAATGATACGTGAATTTTACCTCACTATATAGTAATCACTTATCATTGATCACTATAAATAGCACTCTACACAATTTATTTAAGATTTTTTTTTCAGTCTTATTTGAAACCTCTTATTCTCTCATTTTCTCCTTCTTCTTCTTCTTCTTCATTTTTTTTTTTTTTTTTTTTTTTTTTGTAACTTGATGCATCATAACTATACAGACTACACATTCTCTCCTTATGTTCTCCCTGTAACTTGGTACATCATAACTGCACCGGCTATGCATCCTCTCATTGTAGCTTGGTGCATCATAACTACACAAGTTGCATACTTCCATTTCTTCTCACCTGCCACCTAACCTTTGAGCTCAATAAAATTGTCCACTCCTCCTCTCACGCCCTCTATCTCTTCTCAGTGTGCTACCGGCGTGTAACACTGGCTTTATATAATTACTTCAAGAATCCCCATATTTATAGCCTTCAATGTTTTAAAAAATAGTGTACCAATAATATTTTTCCTTGACTGTTGAATTGAGTAGCAATACCCACAAACAGAGATATAGCAATGCAATTAAAATTTGTCAACTTGATGAAACAAATCTGTGTAGCTCACAAAAAATTGAAAATCCAACAAGTTTATGGGATCTGAGTTATGGGCTCAATTTTAAATTCAATAATTTGATTAATTAATAATGGATTCTTACCCTCTTCATTAAGACAATTAGTAAAATAAATTTTCTTCAATTTTGTACTCAATTTCTTCAATCTCAATAGCTTTCATTTCTTTTTGTTCAACTTCTTCAAATTCATTCACAAAACGGTTAGCATATGCGTTATTGCAATTTCTTCAAATTCAACAATTTGCAAATATTGGCCTTTCTCATATTCATTAATCCCTAAATCTTCCTTTGCTTTCTCATCAACATGTACAATGACCTCAGATTCAACAATGAACTCTTTCTTTTGTTCACAAGCCACTGATTCAAATTCTGGATGGCAAGACTTATTGTTTTTGTTAATAATTTATGCCAAATCTCCAATTTGTGAATGTCGAGCATGCAAGCTTAATTTGGTTGGTGAATGGTGACATTGGCAAAATTAATGGGGTGGGGAGGGGTGCTGCAGGGCCACACACGCACACCCCACACCACCACACTTTCAGTTGCCTCCACTCAACATGACATGTCTCTCCACCTCCCTGTCACAAGTTTTAACCTAACTTCACATATAACAGCATGATATGTAAATGCCCTCAATTTTCAGACTAATTTCACAAATAAGATTATTTTAATTTTCCAATCATAGTCCCTCTCACACGTGAGCTCTTGCTCTCTCTTATTTTCTTTTCTACTTTTTTGAAGACCTCTTCAGTTTGAAAAACAAAAAGGCATGTATCCCTCTTACATTGTTTCTAGGCTTCGGTAACTAAAGGAGAATTTTTCATTTTTCAAGTCCCTAACAATATCAATTTGCAATAATAGAAGCTCTCTAGTCTCTGTGGGAATCTCTCTACTACTCTTGGTATCAACTTCTTCCAGAATTCCTTCATTCAAGTGTCAAATCCATATATCATCTAAATGTATAAGCACTAAATTAAGCACAACTTATATTATAATTTGGAAATATATAGAAAAATCTCATAAACTGTGACTTGAAAGTTTGTTTATTTCAATAAGTGGTCATGGTTTAGCAATCATCGTTGAGGAAGAGGTTGCTTCGATTCTTGCAATATTATATTTAAAAAAATGTGAAAAAACCTTGCTCTATGCCACTTGATGAGATGGAAACGTGGCAACAAGGCTAGATCATATCTTTGCCTTAAATATCTTGAATCACAAGAAAAATAATTTTTTAGTCCACTAAAGAATAATAAGAACTGAATTTTATTAACAATGGACTATCTTTTGTGTGGTACAAAAGATACCTATTTATATGAGTACAAATTCTAGTTATACTAGGAGAAGTTTACTAAATTAGGAATCTTAAAATTCCTAGAATACTTGAATTACAAGGAAACTAAAATCTAAACTAATAAAAATTAAAAATAAAATGCTGAAACTCCTGCAATATAAATGCAAAAAAAAAAAAAAAAAAAAAAAGTTTTCCTTAATTTTGTTCGTAGTGGCACAATAATCCTTGAGCTTATTTATTTTCTTGCAGAGCATTTACAGCAGTTGAGCTGAGGAAGAAGCTACTGGGAAAGAGATTTCCTCTTCAAATTGTGGAGGCACTGTTAACTGATTTCCAGAGAAGGTGGACTAGTAGTTATGTTTAAAAAGTGCTTTTCAGGCTATCCTGTGTTTTCCTCATTTTCTCCTGTGTGGATATTGCATTTTAAGCACGTGATGACATATGTGTTTTTATTGAGCATTCTTGTTCTTCCACAAGCATTGAATTGTAGACTCTAGTGGATACCTTACACAAGATTTTACCTTTTCCAATTTATTGTAGGGGGTTAATCAATGATAGCTTTTATGCAGAAGCATTTTCTCGATCTAGATGGTCTTCCTTAAGCTGGGGACCTAGGCGGATCAAACAAGTAAGATGTCCTCTCCTAGTGTTTATTTTTTCCTATCAAACATGTTTGCTAACTAATCTTTGAGAAAATGCCTCATAGAATTTTGCTTTGTTCATCATTTATGGGTTGAATTTTACCATCCTGGTTAGTTGATAAATACTTCTCAATAGCTGTTTCTTTCTTGAGTGTAATGCAAGGAGAAGGTTACCAGAGTGAAATGAAATCTAGATTTATGACAACACCACCAGCAGAATAGTTCTTCAAGTTAAACTTGGGATTGGCAATTTGGGTTAGCTTGTCAAGTTCATGTTATGTCAAGAGTTGGGTAGAACACTATATTGTTCAACACTAACAAGACTTGATTAATTATTTGTGTTAAAAACCTAGGCATGAACACAACCTATTTATGAAATGAGCAACTTGCCCAACACTTGTAATCTATTTAAGTTTAACCTATTGACTTGCTAAGACCCACTTTACACAACATTATCCATTTATCACAAATAATATGATTATATATGGTTGCCTTTTCTTTATCTATTATCTGAAAATGACAAATTTGTCCTTGATACTATATATATATATATATATAATTTTTTGTCATAAGTGTGTCAATTTTGGGTTGGCACATCAACCCATGACTCACACAACACAATTATCTCGTATCAAAATCATGTCAGCATGATTATGACTAACACAATTAAGGCAAATCCAAAACCCTTTGCATCGTGTTTGGGTCGTGTTCACATGTTGTGTCCAATATTGCCCTTGGTAGTTTCACGGACAACTTATCCTTTAAGCCAAGTTCAATTGAATACCATAATCCTTTAAGCCAAGTTCAATTGAATACCATAATTTTCCAGAAGAGAGTTTGTTTGAAGGTGGAAATTGCGAACTGTATAGATTTTTAGGGGATGGAGTGGAAACCTAGTAGCCCTTGTGTGCTAGCGTGGTGATTAAATGCCGTGCTCTTATCTGTTTTCCATATATTTATGTAAGCAACACAATAGAAAATGCAGATAAGAATGATGACTCCAGTCAGACTTAGAATGCTTTGGTGTGAAAATGTCATGTAACTTCGTGCCTATATGGTAGTATGCTACTCACAGGAGTCCATACTATATCATAACTGTTATTGATATTAATAGGATTATTATGTGGTAGTGAGCTATAGATTTAGTAGACAAGCACTAATTAGTGGATTTTATAAGCTAGAAATGGCACCGATAGGAAATGGAGGGAAAAGAAGAAAGAAAAATGACGAATTCATTCTTTTATGTTTTATTATTTTCAATGTGAAATGTCAAATCGTAATATTGAAGCATAATTGTTTAACCAGGTATTGTCCATGAAGGGAGTGAGTGAAGCAGATGCAGAGAAGGCAATAAAACTGGTTTTTGAGGATGGTGAATCTGGAGGTCAAGAATCAAAACTTGGCATGTCAAACATTTCTCTGGATCATTTATTGGTTCAAGCTTCGAAACAGTGGCATAGAGGTCAGGATATTCCCAAAGAGACACGTAAATCAAGAATCATTCGGTGGCTGCAGTACCGTGGCTTCAACTGGGAGGTTGTTAGCTTCATACTGAAAAAGTTAGAATCTCAGTGTTCTTCTTAGAGCATGATAAGGATCTCCCTTGATGCGACATAAGAAATGTGGGCCATCTTCAATTTCGGCTAATGGTCCAATTCTGTCACAGGGGTTATAAGTTGCTCAATATGGAGCAGTTGCTGTCTCCATTAACACCACACTGCTGTGGCCAAAAAATTGTACACTTCACGCATTCACTGTGCCAAATTTCATCTTGCGTCATTGTGCCCCCTAGTGCCATCTAATCTATGCAGAAACAAAGTACATCCATATGAGGAAACACCTCCAAGACAAAGCAGCAAGTGGTACAACTAGATCTGCTTGATCACTATTGTTTTTACTGGTAATGGAAGTATTCATGCATCCAGTTAGTGCAAATATTTGAACCAGATCTTGCTGTTTTGTTGGTGTAGTTGTCAACTCTTCGATTTCTACTTGAGATAAATATTTCAGTATCCAGTTGGTGAAAATATTTCAGCTAGATCTTCCTGTTGATTTGATGTAAATATCAGCTCTTTAGGTTTTTACTTGATAAATATTAGCATATTATTGTCCTTTTTTTTTTTTTTTTTTTTTTTGAAACTAGCATATTATTGTCCTTGATAGTACTTAATTACGGCTTAGGAAGCTAAAAAATAATTATCCTATGGCTGCCAAAGAATATCATAATTAGGAAATCTTACAATGGCTTAGAGTCAGTTTGGCATTGTTGTTTTAACTGTTATCGTTATCAAGCATCATATTAAATAAAGTAAATTTGATGTATTTTAATTTAGGGTTGTAAACGAGTCGAGCTGAGTTTTAATTTGTTTATATTTGACTCGATATTTTTTTTTCCGAGCTTGAGTTTGAAAATTATTTTCAAACTCAGCTCGTTTAAACTCGAATCAATAAATTATAATTGAGTTAAGTTCGAATTTGAATTCGACTCATTTTGAAATTCGTTTATAATTTATTCAAATACTCAATTTTTTAAATATTTATTTCTAATAAAATAATTATAATAAAAATATTTAAAACTAATATAAAAGCAAAATAATTCAATTAGTAAAAAAAAAAAAATTCAATCATAAAATTGAATATCACATGTATTATAAAGATATTAATTAATAAAAAAAATATTGGGTAAACTACTATTTAGTCTCTTAGATTAGACCAAATTAACTATTTAGTCCCTCTATTTTGAGAAATTGACTATTTAGTCCTTGAGATTTCACTCCGTTAAAGGAAATAGTCCTTCTATCCAAATTTTATGTAACTTACCATTAAATGAAGGTGAAATGGCAAAAATAGCCTTAATAAAAAAAAATAAGAAGAAAGAAATGATTTAATGTAATAAACCTAATGAATCGTTTAGTCTCTCTCTTTTCTAACAGTTAAATGCTCTCTTCCATCTTGTCTATGAATTTTTAAAATTTTAGGGTTAGTGATCTTGAATTTCTTTATGAAAGTCTTTCTGATTTAGCAAGAAGCCAACAACGTTGAAATGTCGATTAATCAGAGGTAATTTTACATATTCCTTGGCTTTGATTGTTATAAATGTTTGATTCTGTATGTGGGTGGTTCCATTTAAGTACAATGGATTCGAATGTGTTTGATTAGTTTAATGCATGGGTTTGAATTTCCCAGTTCGAATTATTAATTTCAAATTGAAGGAAGGAAAAGGGAGGTTTAGATTAAAAAGCATGGGTTTGAATTTTGAATCTTTCAACTTCATGATTTTACAATATAGTGACTTTTTAGAATAAATTTTACGTTGATTTTTATGAATAGAGGTATTTTAGTCATAATGCACACAAGATGTTTGTGGTATTGTCTGAGTGGGATTTTGTATTTAAATGCACATTGTAGTTAACAAATTGTATTTAACTAAAATTTCTCTCTTTGCAGATATAAGTTACCTGAGAACTACACATTGAATTTCACATTTGAAGAGAAAGAGGGCAGCATATATAATGTGGATCCAAACAGATATTGCTATATGGACTTGGTGGAAGATGTTTATAGGCTATTCCCTATGATAACAACAGATTTCATTGATGTAGTCTGTGGAGTGAATATTACTGTTGATTGTGATGATGATGTGTGTGTTTATGTTCGAGATGTTTAAAGACACCAGTGAAGTTCCAGTGCGTGTATACGGGAAGCATGCTCCAATTAGTGTAATTGAGGATATAAATGATGAAGATATAGGTAGTGGTGGTAGGGTAGGTGCTTCTAGTATTGGTGCTAGTGGTGATGTGTTTGGTAGGATAGAAGATTTATGTATTGGTGATTCTGGAATTGGAAATGAGGCTATAATTGAAGATATGACTGATCATCCAACCTAAAGTAATACTGAAGTAGGTGGTGAAGGTTCTGTGGTTGATGCAAGTGCAGGTGGTGCAAGTGTTGTGGTTGGTGAACCTGCAGGTGGTACAAGTGATGTGGTTGGTGAACCTGCAGATGGTGCATGGGTTGTGGTTAGTGAACCTGCAGGTGGAGCAAATGCAGATAGTGCAAGTGCAGGTGTTGCAAGTGCAGGTAATGCAAATGCTGGTGGTGCAGCTGCAAGTGCTGCACCTGCAAGTACTACATTTGCAGGCGGTACAGGTGAACCTGCAAATGGATTGAGTAAGCAAGATAGAGTTATGCCGATTTATGGTGCACATATTTGGGACAATTACTTTGATGTTAATATTGAGCAACTTAATAATGAGGATATGGGAGATTTTATGGGTCAGTTAGTAGTGGAGGTACAGGCAGTAGGAGAGGTAGAGTTAGTAGTAGAGATAGAGGCAGTAGGGGAGGTAGAATTATTAGTAGAGGTAGAGACAGTAAGGGAGGTAGAGTTAGTAGTGGAGGTAGAGGCAGTAAGGGAGGTAGAGGCAGTAGAGGAGGCATAGATGGCACAGGAGGAATGGTACATGCTAATGTCAAGGGAAAAAGAAGAAGGAAAAGAAGGTCTAATGATAATGAATAATTTGTCCTAGGACTAGAAAGACTTTGAATACTTTGATCAAGATGTCTAGAGTTTGTAAACTAATGCCTGGAAGAAATGATGAATTTGAAGTGTTAGAAAGTCCTCTTAATTTTAGTGTCAAATTACCTGCTAAAAAATGTAATTGTGGTTGGTGGGAGACATCAGGTCTTCCTTATAAGCATGCTCTCATATGCATTGGATACAAGAGGGCAAAAGTTGAGGATTTTTGTGATGATTATTTCTTTGTTGAGACTTATAAAAATGTCTATAGTGGTATCCTGCATCCTATGCCAATGGAAAACTATGATATGAACCAGATGAGGAGACACATAAACTACTTCCACCTCCATTGAAAAGAGGTGTGGGCAGGCCAAGCATAGCTAGGAAAAAACGAGAAGGAGAAGATGAAGTAAGAGCTGTAAGAGGTAGATCAAATACAGTTAGGTGCTCCAATTGCAAGGGATTGGGACACAACAAAAGAGGGTGTGAAAGAGCTCCTATTAACAGGGTAATGTATCCAAAAATTAATCAATTCAAATTAATTAGTAATGTCAATGTTAATAGCTTATTAAACTGACACAGGTGTAGGCTAACAATGAAAGAAACCAATAAAGGAGTAGAAGGTCAACAAGGGGTAGAAGGGTTGCAAATGACATAAACATGAGTCCTGAAAATGCAAATACAGCTAGTTCATCACAGAACAGAGCAACAAGGGGAAACAAACCAAGAAGCATGCTGCAGAGAGGTGGCAGCCAAAGGAATTGAACATATGTGATCATAATTTCTGAGGCATCTTGATATTTTGGAAGGGGTTAATTTGAGTATATGGATTCAAAATGCTTTTTTTTTTTTTTTTTTGGGCAATCCCCACTGAATTGGGAGTTAGAACATAGCATATTCTCTTAGTTCTAAAAGGGTCACTGCAACTTTTTGGCATATGTGATTCATTATTGATATGCAGATGCACAAGAGCACAAGATGTAAATGGGATATGATTTTGACAAGTTGATATGGTATAGAACTTGTAAAGAATGGGAGACTTGATCATTGTAATCAAATTCTATGTCTAAGAAGTTATCGTAATGATCAAGTTTATATATATATATATATATATAGACTTCCTCTTAATTTCTGTTTATGTTTTTATGTCATTTTCACATGGAAATAGTTGTTATGATATTGTTGATATGAAGTGTAGATTATTATTATGTTGTGGGATTAATTTGATATATATAAAGTGAAACTATGAACATTTTTTTTTTCATGTAATTGACTTAATCACTGAAAAGACATGCTAATTAACCATTTTAGTATTTATGGAAGACAATGCAATCATCCAACAAATTATATAATCCTATAAAACTGTCCAATTTCATAAATATCAATAGCACCCAAATAACAAATGAACCATATATATAAAACATAACTGCACTTATGAGTTATCCAACTACCATACTATCATTGCCATTACTAATGTCATTATACAAAGAGTGAAAGCTACTGAGAAAGGGTATTAAATAAACGGGTAGCAATTACACTATCAAGCTATTAACAAAAAAAAAAAAAAAAGAGGGAAGACACTTTCTCTTACAGTTTTGTTGCCATTTTCATTTACTCATTTCCATTGATTGACTACCCTATCCTTCATCTAAACACTTCTTCAAAAAGCATTCACCAAACCCCAAAATCAGAATCCCATGCCACTTCATTCATGGCATCTTCCCTAGTAAGATAACAACTAAGATGATAAGAAACAAAGTAGAGGTCAGACACAGGGCAATCAAGATCTTCAAGAATCCTAAAGTAGAATCCAGTCCTTCAATTTTTCCATAAACATTGCGATTCTCATTTTGCAGACACATCACCTCATCTTGCAAACCATAATCTCCAACTGTTGAGCTCTGTATACAGGTCGAGAATCGATTGTTTCCTTAGTGGAAGTCGATTTGAAGGTATCAGCAGGTTTGCACCACCCCAGAAATGTACCACACTCATTTTGTTGACAATAATAATACAACTTGTTTTTGTTATTAACTGACTCAAAGATTAGAATTCCAGCTCGCTTCCCGCACTTGCAATATGCGTTGAGGTACCTCCCTTCTTAACCACTGTAAGTTCCGCTTGAGCACGACATGATTGCACCTACAAAAATCAACCACTATCAAGTAAGTTAATAACGATTGAGAGAGTGGGAAATAATGAAGAGTGAGAAATAATTTTTGGCAAAAATCTACCTACAATTTCTTTACCTGTGTGAGTGATAGAAAGAGTGGGAAATAAGAGATATAAAAATAACGAGAGAAATTAGTGCGCAAAAAAAAAATTAAGGTTCTTATGATGTATAAATGACTAAGGGTATTTTTAGCACAAAAAATGTCAATTTAATATTAAAAAATTATTTTCAGAGTTGACTAACTGTAAATTACATAAAATTTGGACGGAAGGACTATTTCCTTTGATAGAGTGAAATCTCAATGACTAAATAGTCAGTTTCTCAAAATAGAGGGACTAAATAATTTATTTGGTCAAATATAAGGGACTAAATAGTAGTTTACCCAAAATTATTTTTAAAGATTAGAATATTGAATTATATAATAAGGAAATATTAGATTATATTAATTAGAAGAATATATATTTTAATCAAATTGAATTACTAAAAAGTTTATAGGAGTACATTTTTTGAAGTGCCAAAATTATTAAGTTAATAATAATAATAATAATCAAGTTGTTCACGAACCTATTTATGAGCTTATAATCGCACTGTTCACGAGCCTAATAGAGCCGAGGTTAATTTTGTTCAAACTCGGCTCGTTTATTCATCGAACCTTAAAGTAAAGTTCAAATTTGGCTCGTTTATAAAACGAATCAAACGCGAATGAGTTTTTATCCAACCAAACACCGAACCGCTCGCAAACGGTTTAACTCACTTACATCCTTATTCTAATTATAAAATGTTTCAAGTCATAAACAACAATAGTTTCAAACTTTATTTATTTATTTATTTATTTTGTAATATTTAAAACTTGAAAGGATGCTTCTACGAAAAGTAGTTTTCACCCTTAATGCTAAATAGATTATTAGTTGTCTCTCCCATTCTCAAACTTAATACCTGCGCATGTGAGCAAGTTGTTTATATAGAACATTGTTTTGCTGTTAATAAACAGGCATAATGGTCCTCTACTAGGGCATGTGCCTTTTGATTAAGACATACAGAGTCTTCTAAATTAAGGTTAGTAGTTAAGCTTTGGATGTGTTTCTTTATACATTGCTGGAAAGTCTCTCTCAGACAGCACATGGACATGTGAGTGTAGGGAACGTGGGACCATGTGAGCACTGCTGGTAAGACTGGTTCTATTGTGTATTTTTATTTTTATAAGTTAAGAGAGAAATTATATAAAAGAGAGAGAGAATCAAATTCCTTGCATTAAATTATAATTATATAGATCCGAAGTTACCAATGATTGGTCCAGCTACTACATGCTCTGCAATCATTCTCTTAACCTTCAATATGACAGTTGCTCTCTCTCTACTCCCAAGTTAATCCCCCACCACCAGTAATGGAGCTATCAAACAACTATAGTCTATAGACCCTCTTTTAAATTCCGAAAATTCTCTTTTATTCTTTTTTTTTTTTTTTTTAATCTTTGTTAATATTCTACATTATCTGAATTTTTACTCTAATACATTAGTTATTACAATCTACAACACCAAATATGGTAAAAATTAAAAATTTACCACTCTAGTTGCCCCCATTCAAGTGAATTTTCCCTTGGTGAAATTATACAAAACATCGAAGTACTTGAAACCTATTCTTGAAATGTTTACCCATGATAGATTGACTCATCATCAGAGAAAGAAAAGGAGCAATTAGAAGATCCTTGTGAAACTACAATCCTAGTAGCCAGCGGCGACGGCGGTGGTGGCGATCGAACCGTGGTCAAACCTCCCTTTGACATTTCAGGTTCTGGCCTAGCTGGATCGATATGTCGAATCTCCTTTAGCATAGCACCAATATCCTTCATTGTTGGACGATCATCAGCTCTTGTGCTTATACAGAGAAATGAAACAGCTAATGTTTGAAGCATTTCATGCATTGTAGGGTCAGCCCTTCCCCTAAGCTTGTGATCAAGAATGTCAACTGGGTCTTTCTTGCTTGCTAAATGGTCACTAACCCACTGAACCAAGGGTGCACCGCCAGGCAATGTTGGGTCTAATGGGTGTCTTCCTGTTAAAACCTCTAAAAGTACTACACCAAAACTATACACATCACTTTTCTCTGTGATTCTCTGCATTGATGCATGCTCTGCAGGAAAAAAAAAAAAAAAAAAAAAGTAAAGAAAATTGAAAGTTAATTGTATAGTAATTTAATTGAAATCAATTCAATCTAGAAGGAACAAAATTGGATATACTGTCAAAACTGTTAACTCCGTCTTTAAATCTTTTGCATCAAAATCAAAATGATTCTGCGAACAGGTATGAATTTCTGACAAATGCAATTGATATGAACATAAAAAGTACCTGGAGCCATATATCCATAAGAACCAGCAAGATGAGGTCTTTGGCTTGGTTTAGCCAAATCATCATTAGAATTGCTACTAACAACTCTAGCTAGACCAAAATCAGCTAAATAAGGTTCATAGCTTGGTCCTAACAGAACATTCATAGCCTTAACATCTCCATGAAGAATGGCTGGTAAACAATCATGGTGTAAGTATGCAAGTGCATGTGCAACTCCTAACACAATATCATATCTAGTTTCCCATTCTGCTCCTCCTTTGCCTGCACCATGGAGAAGTGAGCTCAAGCTTCCATTTGGGAGATAATCATAGAAAAGCAGCTTCAGATTTTGATTCGAACCCCATCCTAGAAGCCGGATAATGTTCTTGTGTCTAATTGAACCAAGTGTTTGAATTTCAGAACTGAATGCTCCAGATTCTTCTGATGACCACATTTTCTTAACTGCTAATGAATCCCCATTTGGGATTGTGACCTTGTATACTACTCCTGAGCTTCCTGTGCCTATTACATTAGATGATGTTAGATTTCGAACAATGTCATCGATGGAGAAATCTAACTTCTGATACAAAGTCATTTCCCAATTCCCATCTTCTATTAGGCCATTAGAAGCAATTCGGGTGTGAACTAGCGAATAAATTGCTAGTAATACTAGTACTGCACTTGCACTTAAAAGAACAGACATTACTAGTTTCATTGCTGATCCACCGCGCGCTGCAAGCCCCATGCTATCTGCTGGTGTTACTACTCCTCCGGCAATGAAGAGACCGCGGTTTGATGCAAGGTCACTAAGTGGAAGCTTTCGGAAAAAGGGAGTGTTAGGCAATTCACCAGAGAAGTCATTGAAGGAGACATTAAGAAAAACAAGGTTTTGGAGGTCTGCAAGAACATCTAAGTTCCCTTGAAGCTTGTTGTGGGAGAGGTCAAGTACTCCCAACTTGCTAAGACCAGAGAATTCAGATGGGATCACACCGGAAAATTGGTTGCAGCTAAGATTTAGAGAGATTTCCAGTGCTGGAATTTGACCAAGCTCCTTTGGAATTTCACCAGATAAACCATTGTCTCCAACGTTGAGCAATTCCATCTTACTGCATGATAAAATCTCTGCTGGAATTCTGCCTGAAAGTTGATTCTTTGCTAAAATAAGCTTAGTTAAATCGGTCAATGACCCGATGCTATGAGTCAGTGAGCCTGTAAGCCTATTGTCTGAAACATCCACAAACTGTAGGCTTTTAGGCAGAGTATCTGGTAAAGAACCAGTAATCCCATTTGAATGGAGATCAAGAAACTCGAGGTTTTCGCATCCAGATATGGATAGAGGGATTCCTCCAACAAGATGGTTGTTGCTCAAGTCAATGAAATTCAAACTCTTCAACTTTCCTATTTCTGATGGAATAGTACCCCCCAACCTATTACCATTCAACCTTAACCGATAAAGGTTGGTGCAGCTACCTATATCAGGGGGTATGAAGCCAGATAAATCATTTGAAAGTAGCAGTAGCTTGGTAAGATTCTGCAATCCGAAAATCTGTTTCGGTATTGAACCAAAAAGATTGTTGTATGATAGATCAAGAGCTTGAAGAT
The DNA here is from genome assembly GCA_949750685.1 of Vernicia montana. Lineage (NCBI taxonomy): Eukaryota > Viridiplantae > Streptophyta > Magnoliopsida > Malpighiales > Euphorbiaceae > Vernicia > Vernicia montana. The sequence goes on along the minus strand of CATKHJ010133384.1, from coordinate 29,993 downwards.
TCTGGCACTCTGATAGTGACTCTGGAATATTGCCTGTTAGATTGTTCTGCCAAGCATAGAATAAAGTCAAGCTATTTAAGTTGCCAATATCAGCAGGAATCTCACCCGAAATGACATTATTGTCTACTTCAAGATGAGTGAGAGCAATATTTTTTGTGATTTCAACAGGAATGATGCCTGTTAATTGATTAACACTAAGCTGAAGCTCCTGAAGCTTCAAAAGGTTTCCAAAACTTGTTGGTATGCTTCCGGTCAAAAGATTCTCCGATAAATCAATGACAGTAAGCTCTTTGCAGCTTCCAAGCTCTTCTGGGATTGAACCTACTAAGCTGTTCTGCCATAAGAGCAAACTCTGAAGCTTAGCAAGTTTCCCAATTTGCCTTGGGATCGAACCAGATAAAGAACTCTGATACAAGTACAAGTTCTGTAATTCACTGCAGTTTCCAATCTCTTCTGGGATAGGGCCTGATAATAGTGTTGTATAAATAGCTATAGTTTGAATTCTTTTCAGGTTCCCAATTGATGAAGGTAAACTCCCAGAAATGCTGGTTTCGGCGAGGCCTAATACAACCAAGTTAGTGCAATTTCCAATCTCCTGAGGCGGCTCTCCTTTGAGATTTTTATTCCCACCTGCTCTGAAAACTTGCAGCCTGGTTAATGCTCCAATGCTCTTTGGAATTTGACCACTTAGTTGATTGTCAAAGAGAGTTAAATACATCAGACTAGAGAGATTGCCAATATCAGAAGGAATTTCACCTTCAAGAAAATTTGTATTAAGAGATAAACTCTCCAATTTTCTTAGTCTGCAAATTTCTACTGGTATTTCACCAGATAGAGAATTGTCACTAAGATCAATCAAACTAAGTTCAAGATATTCACCAAACTCTTTTGGAATTTCCCCTGTGAGATTGGTTGAAGAGAGAATAAGGGTCTTCAAGAACTTTAAGGACTGAAAATTTGAAGGCAATGGACCTTGCAAATCTACTGATTTCAAGCTTATCTCTGTAACCATGCCATTGAAATTGCAATTGACACCAACCCATTTGCAAGGAGTTGGGTCTGAAGGGTTCCATGAACTGAGAGTGGAGGTGTTTAAAGTGTTCTTCCATGTCAAAAGAGCTTGGCCTTGTTCATCAATGGAGAAACAAGAATGGAAGAAAAGAGAGTTAATTAAAAGAAAGAAGGTGAGAGAGAAGATACTGGGAGAAAGAAAGAGATTCCTTAGAGTTGCAGGCATTGCTGAGAGATGAGAACTGTTGATCTGTTTTGGGATTGTAGAGGGTGGAACCCCATGTTTTGTTTATAGAACAAATGCAGAAGATCTGGATCCAATAGCACCTTCTTTTTTATTCCATTATTATTATTATTATTATTATTAATTCAGAGATCAATTTTTGGTTTTATTTAAATCAATTATTGTTATTATTTTTTTTTTATGAAATTTGTTTTAACATTAATTTTATCAGTGAAATTTCTTTTTTCTTCTACGTTCTTTTGTCAATTAAGATGATTTTAAATTTTTCTTTCTAAATATTTTTTTATATTTAAATTTAGAGAGATTTTATTATAGCATTGAGTCTGAAACCTTTCATCGAGAGATATGCTATTACAAAACAAAACATTTGAGTGCAATTTAGAGTGATTATACAATAAATTATACTCTTTCTTATATTTATACAAGACCGTCTATTCATATTTTTATTTAATACTAAGTTTTTATAAGATACATATATATTTTTTAATCTATACTGAATACACTTTTTTTTTTTTTTTTTTTGCCCAGATACTGAATATAGTTGATAATATTACTTTTATTCTTACAAATATTGAATAGAAATTCCAAGTTAATTATGATTAATAATAGAGAGTCAGACTTATAATGCATGATATTTGAGATTCCAATTATGTGAACAACTTGAAAAGAAAATATGTGGTAATAAAAGGGACTTGTAAACCAAAATTCCCTTTTCATCAAAGAGTTGTATTTTATCTATGTGGTTTCCACTTTTTTGGTCATGTAGAACTATCTTGTTTCCACTTTTCAAGTCATGTAATGTAATGTAATAGTATATGGTTAACTTATGTATATATATATATATATATATATATATATATATATATATATATAATCTTCCAAAGATTTTTGATTGACTGATTTAGATCAACTAGTAACATTAACCTTATCCTTGATCCATCTTCATTGATGCACCAACTAGACCATTGGAACCATTGAATTTTTTTTTTTTTTTTTTTAAATAAAATTAATTTTCAGTCTGGATTCTAAAAATCAAGATAGCTGTGTCTATATTTTTTTTTATAATCCAAGACTACTAGAGGTGGTCCTTCAATTTCTGTGGTTACAATTGCTAAGCCACCATGTGCTTTTTAACTGCAACACCAGCAACTTTTCACTACTTAAGAAGCTTATGTGTGTCTTCTTCATGACCAAAAAAAAAAAAAAAATTCACAATTTCACTCTAATATCAATAAATCAAAAATTTATTAGTAACAGTTACTATTAGAGTTATAAAATTTCAAATTTAAATATAATTAATTAAAATTACAAAAAATATATATATATAATTAACTGAATTCATTAAGTCAATAATATTTTTTTTATTATAATAACCAAATCAAACCAAATATCATTAAAAAAAAAAATTAAACTTACCTACCTAAATGATATATCTTGATTTGATTATTCATTTATTAATAAAATTTATGTTCTATATTAATAAAAAAATTATTTTTTGAGGTATTTAAACCAGTGATGAATAACAAAAATTATTAAAAAAGTAAACCAAAAAATAAAATAATGCTCATGAAATTATCTAAATCAAAATAATTGAATTTCAAAATATGGGTTTGGTTTTTCTATTAAAATCAAATAATGCTTATGAAATTAATCACATTTTTCTCTTTATAAAAAATTAAAAAAAATAAATAAATCAAAATTAAATTACACATTAAAGACTCAGATCCAATCAAATTGTAGACAAGGATTAAGAAAGTCAACAAGGTTTTGTGTCGAGTCTTGAAAAAAAAAATGGATTTCTATAATAATTTACAGCAAAATTATATGAATTTTAAAATATTTAGGAATCTTTATAAGTTATTCCATTGAATAAGAATAGGGACAATTAAATTTTGTTTTTTTTAATAAAAATAAATAAATAAAAAGTAAGAAATATTGATGTAAGATCTATTTTGGTTTTATTTATACATGTGAGTGTCATGTGGTAATCGGATGGACAGATGTAGTAGTGAAGTGCACGTGCAAGAAAGGAATATGTGAAAAATAATAATTTTTTATTTTTATATTTAAATAAATTACTTTAACATCTCTAAGATTTAAAATAATTTTTATTATGTCAAAATTAATATTTTTAGTCCCTAAAATTTATTAATAGCCAATACTTTAGTCTTTGTTTGTAATTTTTTATTATATTTTAATGTGATATTTTAGTTTATATGACACTTTCATTCCTAAATTTTTAAAATAGAGTTAAACTTCTATAAATTAATAATTTAGAGACCACAAAAATTTATTAATTAATCGATAAATTAATAATTTATTAATTTATACATTAATTAATAAAAAAATTAATTTATCGAGATGTTTTTTATTTTTTCTAAAACATTAAATTTAGTATGTATTTTCTTTTATGATACGAGAACAGTACATCAGAACTTTTTAATGAACTAAAAAAAAATTAAAGATGAAATCTAATGAGACATTAATTTCAAAAAGAAACAAGTAACACTAGAGTCATATTTTACAAAAACCTTATAATTGAGTCAAGTATGTATATATATAATTTTTTTTTAATAAATGTATATATATAATTTTGATATATAAGGAAAATATTAATTTATATATCAAATGGAACTTATGTATTTTTTTAAAAATGTATTATCTTATAAATTTAGTGAATTATTAATTTATTAATTTATCTTAAGTTGAAACTAACCAAAAATATTATTTAATCAAGATTATTAATTTATCAAATATTAATTTATCAAGATTATACTGTATTATATACTATAGTTATTCAGTTATTATATTAGAAATCATTTATGTCCCTCAAAATTTAGCATTTTTTATTGAATATAATTTACTGATTAAAAGTTTTAATTTTAAAACAGCAGAGATTAAAATATTAATTATGTTGAACTTCGGAGGTATCATAGTAATTTACTATTATTATTTTTAAATTATCTATATTATATTATTTTTTTTTTTTATATGCTGAAAATGTGGTAATGTTGTCGGGTGGTCTTTACTTTAGAGGATTAAAATTTCATATTGGCCTTTAGTGGAAGGGACAATATCACCTCATCTAGTATGACTTGTTAATTATTAAATATTATTTACCATCAAAAGTTCCAAAAAATCAAATGTCATATTCAAAAAATAAATTAATTTTTTGAGTTTTTTTTTTTTTTTTAAAGAGTATTGTTATTAAAATGATGGCCAGCAATCCTGCCATGGCAATTAACATTATTATTAGGTCACCGGTATGATCCAAACTTTAAAATTTAATACTTCAATTTATTTAGAATTCATTTGGATTAGTAGTTCAAAACTAATTATTAGTATTTAAATTCTTTTTTTTATGCTAAGAAAATCTAATGCATCGAAATAATACTGTAGGTTACATAATATGAGGTAGTCCTTTCCCTTAACATCTTTCACCAAATTGATAGTAACTTTTTTGTGATTTAGGAGACTCGAATATGAGATCTCTCACTTTTCATACCTTTAAAAGAGAAGATCAATCAGACTACACTTGATAATTGGCTATTAATATTTAAATTCTTAATTGTTTGTTTAGAATGTTTAATAGTATAGTCTAATCAATCTCTTAACATTTAGTAGTTAATATCAATTAAATCTAATTAGGTTGGTCCATTTGATTCTGTAAAAAATTATGGGTTTTTAGTCTGATATTTCCTATCACAAAATATGTTAGTGAATTATTGAGTGGGTCTTTGGTAATTATGATTGGGTAGGTTTGAGTCAAATTAAATTGGATCGAAATTTTTTATTTTTAGCCTATAGATTTGGCCCTGACCGACCAATGAGATCTAAAATTTTTTAAGTTCATCTTAATATATTAAAAATAGAAGAAATTACATGTTACACGGTATTTTTTATTTTTTACGATATATATTTATTTTATACAATTTTTTTTTCTTTCTTTTTAATGATTTATTTACTTCTTCTCTTTACATTCTGGTTTCTTGCTTTTCACTATTCCTATAATTATGCTAGCTTTTCAAACATGGGTTTGTCTCTTCTTTTTTGATGGGTTAAAAATTGGGCAGCTGGTTGCAATTCCATACGAGGTGAGGAAAAATAATTCCGTTGATTTTAATCATGCGGCTATTTCTTAACCTATTATATTGAATCCAGAGCGAATGAAAGATATTGATGTGTTCTTAAATCAAGATTTAATTAGATTCTGTGCCAAAAAAAAAAAAAAAGATTCAATTAGATTTGATTTGAAATGGAAAGCAAGAGTTAGATGGAGAGTTGGTCCACTTGGGTTTGCTAAGTTCAGGTTAAGTTTCATTCTATGTCATTTACGTATTTATTTTATTTCAGGGCATGATTTGGGATATGCATTCAATTTTTTGAGAGAATTTTTGCCACTTTCTTCATTTTTTTTACTTTTTCTTTATATATATATATATATATATATATGGCGAGAGCCGAGAAGTTATGAAATTTAAAGGATTTACGTCTGTTTTGTTGATATATATATACATATATTGCTATTGATATTTTTGGATTTATATTTATGGTGGATTGGTAGAGCTAGATCAAAATTTTGTGTGTTTATGGTTGAATTTTCAGTTTATTTGATTTATTTTCATTTATTTCCCTTGTAGTGATGGATCTTTCTGTATGTTTTTATGATTTTAGTTTATTTTTAAACGCACATAAAGTGTTTGATGAATTAACTGAATTATTTGCACATAAGAAATATTTTTTGGTTGTGATCTACCTTTTGATCTTCTTTAGCTTTAGTTATCCTTTTAGTTTTATAGGAGCATGTGTTTTGTTTCATGTTACATATTAGCTAATACTTACTTGATTTTCTTTGGCTATTAATATATCTTTTTAGGTTCTATTTTTTTTTTTTTTTTACCTTTCCGGCTTTCCACATTTATTTCCTCATATCCCATCATTTTGACGCGGCACACTCACAATTACTCAGAACACCCTTTCACCGCCTTAACACCTTACCATCACTGTGACTCCTCTATTTCCATGCCCTCAAAAATCATTTTGTTCTTTATCTCGCTTACCTATTCTCTCTGAAGGATTTATTTCTCATAAAAAAAAATATTTCAAATTGAGCCTGAGCAAGTTAAAACTCGGACTCGGCTGCTCAAACTTGACTTGATTCGATTACAGCCCTACTTGCTATTAAAGCCACTGTTAAACAAAACCAAGTCTATCTTGAAACCACCTGTTAAACAAAACCAACAAGCAAATCGTAATTAAGGAAAAAATTTAAAAGAGTTGTAAATCTGTAAAAAAAGTTAAAAGAGAGTCAAAAATCATAAAAAGAAAATATCAATAACGTAAAAATGTATAAAAAAAATTATTGTACAAATGTTAATTCCACTAAAAAAAAATTATATATTATGTAATTTCCTCTTTTTTAAAATTAGGGCAAAATGAATTGGGCCAAACTCAAAAATAAGTCTAATCGTATATTCAAATAAGTGATTGTTAACCAGCGTTTCACATTTAAATTTTTAACTATTAATTTAAGGTGTTTGATAATATATTTAGAGTAGAGTTTAAAAAACACGGTAATTATAAATTTAAAATTATAATCAAAACGATGAGAACTAAAATTTCTAACTATTAATATTTGGCCCTCCAATTATTAACAATTAATTACTAATCGTCAACGTCTAACTGCAACCACCATTAACCAAACATGCCCTAATAGGGGGAAATTAATCTTATTGTATATTCCAAACCCATTAAACCTCATAATCGATATAGATAAAAATTAACAGTTATTGATTTAAATAAGGTATTAAAAATTAGAATTTCTATTATTAACTTTGAAGTTACAATATTTAATTACTAACAATAAGCAATCAATAGCTAAAGAACTGCAATTGCCAATCTAAATAAAACTATAAATACATTATACTCTAACATAGAGACTCAAAATTTTAAAATTTTATTTTGCAAGTTTATAGTTTCTGTGGGAAGAAATAAAGCCTTTAATTACAATAACATGAAATTGGTTAGCATTTGAAATCACTAAACTGATGCTTTGCAGGAAAGGAATGATGGAAAATTTTGGAAGCAAATTCCATTAAGTTTTGTTGGAAAATAATTTCCAAAAATATGTTAGAAAGACAGTACATATTTATTATAGAAAGAAAGAACAATTGATTATGGCACTTAGAAAATATATTGAATGCCATAGACTATTCAAGAGTGGGCAATGTAATGAACAAGTACTCTGTTTTATAAACCCTATCAATGAATCTTGATGATGATAATGATGAGATTTTCTTTTAATTGGGTTAAAGATTCTTACCCACAAATAAAAAAAACCCATAAATTTTCATGCAATTTCTTGTTGGTATTAAATGTCAATTAATGAATGGACCCCAAAAGGACTACTCATTTGAAGGAAGATAGTGAACTTTTTTCATCTTAGCCTACCAATGCAAAACAATATCTACTTTTTTTTTTTTTTTTGGTTATCTATCATTGGACCAGTATATATATGATGGATACTTGACATGAATGTTAAGATATATATGGCATATTTGCAATTTGATAAATAAAATAATAGGAAATTTTTTTAAAGGATCAAAAGTTTGAATATTGATTTTTTGTATTATAAATAAAAAAAAGTTTAACATTATTCTTTTAAAAATTATACTAAATCTTTTTAAAAATTAAATTTAAATTGAGCAAAATAGAATAAATTTTACTAAATAAGAATTAATAAAACTAAAATCAATCTAATATTTGGTATGAGATAAGAGTATAAATGAATAAAATTATTTATGAGCTATTTGAGTTCGTAAAATACTCAAAATCAGCTTAATTTAATCGAGTTGAATTTGTACTCAAGTTGTTCGAGTAACTATAAAGCCAAGTAGGGATGAGTTTGAAGGGTCTCGAACCCAAACTCAATTTTTTTTTCAATATTTATATATAAAAAATTATGAAAATATATATAATTACATATAAATAATTAAAATTGCCTCCCAAAATAATAAAAAAAAAGTTCATTTGGGCATAAAAAAAATCTTTTATACTATATATGGACTTTTTATATTATATAAAAAATATAATAATTATTTATAGTGTTTTTAGTATTTTTATTTTTTGTTTCAATAAATTACCATAAAATTATTCATTGTATTTGAATTTTAAAGTTAAAAATAATAAATTTTTTGAATTATATATTTTGATACAATATTATTGAAATTTTTTTCATAACTATGTCAATTTACTATGCAGGCAACATGACCGGAAAAGGAGAGGAAGTTATTTTAAAGAGAGTGGAAGGGAGAAAATTTTAATTTATCTTGTTTGGCAAATTAAAATTTGATTAATAAAGGAAATAGAGGGAAAATAGTGTTATTTTGTTTGGATGGACGGAATGTACGAAAATTATAATTATAAAAAGACAAATAAATACCAAATAAATAATAAAGAAAATGAGAAAAACATCCATAACTTTTCAATAAGAATAAAATCTACTAGTGATGTTAAATTTTTGAAAATAATTTTTAAATAATAAAAACTTAAAATCACTATTAATAATTTTGAAATAAAATTAGATATATTGAAATGAATTCATTTAAAAGAAAGATAAGTCTATTACTTTCACGTTAGAAGTTATTATAAAAAAGCAATAGAAATTCCAACTAATATTATTGAAATATTCCAACATAAAGAATATATATAGGATAATATTAAAGTAAAAGATATATAAAAACTTATATAGAATACTGTTAAATTGATAAAGGTAAAAAGGATTACACAAATAAATTATAATCTCCACCATGAGTTGAAATTTTTTATACCCCAATTTATAGTGTAACCAATTTCAACTTATATAAGGAGAATGGAGGTGAATTACTCCATTCTCCTATAAAAAAAAAAAAAAAAATAGATGTCAAACAAAATATATACTAATTCCCCATTCATTCTCTTCCCTTTCTTTCAAAATTCACCCTCATTCCTGCATAATAAACTACAAGTGAAATTTAATTAACAAAAATAATATAATATAATATATTTAAAAATTAAAATTAAAAAAATAAATGTATTTTATAAAAAATGTCTGGCAATTCCTAATTATTGTATGAGCGTTTTTGTTATTCCTATGTCGTTGTGTGAGGAGCTTCAAAGGATGATGAATTCTTTTTTGTGGGGTGGTGGAGGAGATGATAAGAAGGGTATTAGGTGGCAATGTTGGGCTAGATTGTGTAAATGTAAGGAAGAAGGGGGTATGGGTTTTCGAGATTTACAGGCTTTTAATTTGGCACTATTGGCTAAACAAGGGTGGCAGTTTGTGAATAATCCTCATACATTAGTGGCTAAAAGTTTTCAAAGCTAGATATTTTTCAAGGGATAGCTTCTTGTCCTCTAAGGTGGGCAATAACCCAAGTTATATTTGGAGGAGTGTGTGGGGTGCAAGGGATGTAATAGTTGCGGGTAGTAGATGGAAAATAGGCAATGATGAATCGATTAATATTTGAAGGGAGCCCTAGGAAAGAGGTAAAGAGTCTTTGCGTATTGAATCACCAATGGTGCATGGTTTTTCAGATGTGACTTTAGGGGATTTGATTGATGCTAATAGTAGGCATTGGAATGTTGATCTATTATATGCTTTGTTTTTGCCTAATGATGTCCAAGCTGTATCTAGTCTTTTATTGTCCAGATTTGTTGAAGAAGATAAATTAATTTGGAATTTTTCTAAAGATGGCAAATATTTGGTACGTTCTGGTTATAGACTGATTAGGGAGAAAATTTTGAATGCTTCTATATCTAATGTTGTGTATGTGGGGTGGAAGAATTTGAGGAAATTAAGAATACCACCAAAAATTAGTAATTTTTGTGGCGGTTATGCAGTGATTGTTTGCCAATTAACACTCATTTGGTCAGTAGAGGGATTCAAGTTCTATTGAGTTGTCATTTATGTGATGGTGATGTTAAACAGCTATGACATGTTTTCATTGATTGTTCTTATGCCAAACAATGCTGGAATTTTGCTAATGTTTGCTTTCCACAAGTTTCAGGGGAGGAGTTTACTATTTGGCTCTTAAATTTATTTGGAAAGCTACCTGAGGTGGTGCTTGGGAAGGTGGCAACGGTGTTATGGTCTATTTGGAGGCAGCAAAATAGTAAACTTTGGGAGGACAAGGAGCTGGAACCGCAAATGGTTGTTCAATTAGGGTTGTCCTTTTTGTTTAGTTGGCTTGTGGTGAAGGAAAAACAAAATTCAGGAGTGGTTTTGTCTACTAGCAATGGATGTGGTCTGGTTCATTAGGTAAGGCCAGTAGTTGGAAAGGTAAAATGCAATATTGATGCCGCTTTTTTCGAAGGTCATAGAAAGTTTGGGCTGGGAATGGTATTTAGGGATCATTATGGTAAATTTACGGCTTGTAAAGCATTGTTCTTCTCCAAATATGTATCAGTTAGGTAAGGGGAGGCTACTGGTTTGGTTGAGGCAATGATTTGGGTTGCTGGCCTTTAAATTGATCATGTAGAGTTTGAATTAGATGCCCAAATTATGGTCACAGGCTCACAGCCATGCAGGTGAAGAAAGAAGATTTATTTGAATTTGGAAGTTTAATTTTACATTATCATTTGTTAATGCATAATAGAGATTACTCTATTCAATTTGTAAAGAGGCAAGGGAATGTAGTGACTCATTCTTTAGCAAAGATTACTCATTTATTATCTTGTCCCTATATTTCTTCTATTGCTCTTCATTTTCTAGAGGACCATTTGATGTATGACTTTAATCACTCTTAATAAAAGTTCATTTGATTTAAAAATAAAAAATAAAAAAAATGTCCGGCCCTCCAACAAAATGATTTTGGATTCGTTCCTGGAGCCGAGTTCAAATTTTACGGAAAGAATAAAAGTAAAAGGGCAAAAAATTATTGTTTTTTTTTTTTTTTTTTTTTTTTTTTGCCAAATGCAAAAAAATTATTGTTAATGTAGGAGAAAATATTTCATTGAAATCCAATTTCAAAAAGCACCAAATATAGGAAGGAGATTTTATCGTTTTTTCTCTCATCTCGCCACATGAAACTTTGACATATTTTCAATTTGATATATAAAATGTTAGGAAAAATTTTAGAAAATAAATATTGTTTAAATTTGAATCTTAACTTTTTATATTATAAATAAATAAAAAATTAAAATTATTATTTTATTATTAAAAAAATATATTATATTATATTTTTTACTGAATTAAATATAATTAAATATAAATTTTAAAATTATAAAAAATATTTTACCATTGAATCATTCGATAATAATAGGAAAAAATAATTGTAACTGTAAAAAGGTGAAGATGTATGAGCCAAAAACTTTGAGAATTAAAGGGACAATAACAACAACAACAACATTAAAAGAAGAGACAAGGGCACCTTTTATTGTTAATAATTTATATTTTTTTTTTCTTATTTAGAAAAATTTATTGTTAAGTTTCTTGGTGAAAAGGCAAATTGAAAAGGTATTGCTGTCTTAGAAATAAAGAGTGTATTTGTATGATATTGAATTTATTAAAGCACAATTGGGGTTGTGATGTCATGTTTCACCCAGCAATAATAATGGGTATTGTTTAATTAATTGGCTTATAGACCAATTTGGTTCATGTGGTTTTGAAACATGGCTAAATAAATTTCTATGATAATTTTTGGCTCATATTGATCCAACACTTCTTATTTATGTATCATTTAAGCCTAAAAACGGGTGTGTCATATACTTTCCACTTTAATAATTTAAAATGCATTATAAATAAAGATAATATTATTAAATTATATAATAATATATTATAATGGAAAGAAAAAACTATGGAAACAATAATCTCTTTCTCCTCCTTAATATATGTAAGAAATGTTTGAAGTTTATATAATTATAGGAGTGTCAACCTCAAAAGTTAGCTATTGAGAGTAGATAACTCAATTATATATAAGTTCATTCAATATCTTATATTTAATCAATTCGAGATTTATCCCCACATTTAATTCTTCATTTAATTCTTTTCATTATTAACACTCCCCCTAAAGTGTCAATTGAGGTTAAGTTGATACTTGACAATCATACGGTGATCACTGTCCGAGTCACCGAGAAAAATAGCCCATAATTTTTTTTATTTATTATTCATTAATACTTTTTTCATTTATGGTTTTTTAATCTGATTCTCTTAAATCGAACATGTTCTAATACCATGTAAGAAATGTTGGAAACTCATATAATTATAGGAATGTCAACTTCAAAAGCTAACTATTGAAGTTGGAGAACCCGATTATATAAAAATTCATTCAACATCTTATATTTAATCAGTGGAATCTATCCCCACATTCAATTCTTCATTTAATTCTTTTCATTCTTAACAATATATTATAATGGAAAGATAGAATCAGTAATAGCTTCATTTTCTTTTCTTACTTTCTCCTCTTCTAAATCTTCCTCATCAGCCATCAGTTGCTTTCACCAATATAACAACTAGTGACAAACCATCATCGAATTCATTCATTTCTAGTTTAGGAGTTTGAGTTTGAATTACGGATATCTGGTTTCGAATCAAAACACTCATTTCCAGTTCATCACAAACTTGGCGACTCGATTTGTCTTTTATTTTAGTTTGAGTACTTTTTTGAGATTGCTCACCATTAGTTAAATGATCTTCAAAAGCTTCAATAACTTGATGAAAAAGCTCACGATTAGGAGAAGAATCCTACATGATGACAAAATAAATTTGATTATCATCTTTAGACCTCAAACATGAAATCAGGCCAACTCCTTAAGAGAACATAAATAGACTTATAAGGTTCAGAAGTAGACATCTTTGAGAATGACTTATGGCAAGGACCCCTCAAGGCTCCTCTAGAACGAGGCCATCCTTCTGAAGATAGCTCTCTAAGATGCTCTTTCGCTAGATCAAGCCCATTTATGAGATCTTTGGTCCTCACTCCAAGCCAGCCTCACCAGGCAATGAGCTAGAGTCCCTTACATGTTTAGTCATATCGCAATGCATGGTTATCAACACTCAGAGCTCAGGATAAGTCAACCACTGGCGCATCAAGATAGGACTAACCATTTGATCTTGACACCTAGCCAATGTGCGACTATGACATTAAGTAGGTAGCGCAATAGCAGGAGCCTAACACCCTAAGATCTTGTTCACCCTATTTTGACTAAGCCTTTTACGTACCAATGAGAATGAAATACTTGTATACCAATCAACTTTTTTTCATGTTGGCACACATAGTATAAGACAAACATTCTTACCTACCACTATTCTCATATTCTCTCTACAACTTCTCACATCTTTCTCTCACTAAAATATTTTCTCAAGGTTTATCATATTCTTCCTTGAGAATCCTAAGGGTTCAAACCACTGATTTAGGCATCAGAGAGGCATTGTTAAGTCCAGGATTGACACTTTAATGCTAGTTGTTTATTTTACAAGTCCAAGAGACTATCTTAAGCCCAGGCCCACACAAAAGAAATCCATCATCCTTCTTTGAAGATATCTAGATCATTACCACCTAAACTAGTAACTAGTACTCCCTCCATTTCTTTTTAATTTTCATTTTTTGAAGAATATTTTTTCCAAATTAATTGTCATTTTAGAAAACCAATAAGAGTTCAATTTTTTTTTCTTCAATTTTATCCTTATCATTTACTCTATAACTAATGCACATATTATCCATTACTCTATAACCAATAAGGGTAATTTAGTCATCTTATTCTTAGAATTTAGTGTAATTAATTATTTCTTAATTTTTGTAAAACAACACAAAACGACCTCTAAAAAAGAATAGAGGGAGATCAAAACAGTCACAATAAAAAATAAGAGACTTGTGGTTGTGGGTGGTGGTGGTGTTTGGTTGTTTATTAGATGATTTTTTTTTAGAATCTTGAGAAATTAAAGATGGGTTTGGCTTGCTTGAACTCCTCCATAACATGCTACTTAGGTAGAGGTAAGGCATGATGAGGTGGGGTCTGGCTTTCACTTTGTATGGATCATAGTGATCGAGGCATACTGGTCTTAGCCTTAAAGGTCATGGGATTCAGATTCTTCATCACTATTCAGATCAGTTATGGAGAATTCATCTTGAAATGACTCACCTTGGACATAATCTTCAATCTTTGAAGCGGTCACAACCAAAGCTTTGAAGGTAGGCAGGTATTGGGTTAGCAGATGGGCTTGGTAAACTAGGTGTAGGTTCTTGACAATGATGTCCACCTGTTCTTGTTCACTTGGTCGGTTTACCATTTGAGCAACTTTAGCCCTCCACCTGATAAGGAACATGGAGAATGACTCACTTGGAAGTTGCTTAGTGGTTTCCAAATCACGCCGGATGACATCTACTTCAGTATTGTAATGATATTGTTTGACAAAAGCATTACAGATATCATCCCATGTTCTCTTTTGGCTCTTGTCCAGTGAAAGAAACCATCTTTTGGCTGCACCGGTTAGGGATTGTTGGAACAGTTGAGCAAGAAGTTCATTGTTAAGTCTCAAAGGCTGTATTGCCCCTACATATATTTTCAGATGGGTCATAGGGCAAGTGGTTCCATCAAATCTCTCGAATTCAGGCATTTTGAATTTAAGAGGAAGCTTGGCATCAAGGAACAAGGTCAAGTTGTCTACATCAATTAGGTCATTGTAGTGCTTGAAGGACTTAATGGTTTTCTTCATGGCTTCAAATCTCTCTATGAATGGTCTCAGGTCAGGGTTAGAGAAAACTTCCTTCCTTTGAAAAGGATTCACAAGAAATGAAGTAGTAGATTGGGTAAAGATGCTTGGCACATAGGTAGTGTGGGAATGGGCTTGGGCCGGAGTAGGATTGGCCTGATTCAGATTTGGGGTGATTTGGTCTAAGGTCGGATTTAGGATGGTTGGGTTGAGGTTAGCTTGACTAATCATGGCTTGCACCTCTTTCAGAATAGGCTGTCTCTACTCCTTGAGCTCAACTTGTACTGCTTGCAAATTCTTTTCTTGCTTAATGATGAGGGTGGCTAAGAGTGCGTTCAGGGCAGCCATGTCAGTCGAGTTAGCCATTGATACCTTGAAGCAAAACCAAAAGTAAACTCAATGAGTGGCAGGTAAGAATATGAAAAGATGATAAGGGTAGAAGTATACAGACTTTGAGGGAAAAGGATTCCCCATGATGTTGTGAGTCAACTGTCATTGGGCTTTGGGTATGATGGGCCAAATGTATTGGGCTTAAGAGGGACATAGGGTGCCAAAGATTTTGGGCTTAGGAGATATATGTTGCCAAATGTCTTGGGTTTAAGGGGGATAAGGTGCCAAAGGTTTTGGGCTTTAAAAGAGATGGGGTGCCAAAAGTTTTGGGTTTAAAGTGATGGTAGGATGCTAAAGATTTTTAGGTTTTAGAGATATGAGGTGCCAAAGATTTTGGGCTTAAGAGAGATAGGGTGCCAAAGGTTTTGGGCTTTAAGAGAGATAAGGTGCCAAAGATTTTGGGCTTTGGAGGATTTCTTAAGGTAGGATGGGCCAGGATCTTTAGGCTTAGGGTAGTATGTTGGGTACCAAAGATTTTGGATTTAAGGTGGTGGTGGGCCAAGATTGTTTTAGGCTTAAGAGTTGATGATGTGCCAAAGATATTGGGCTTAAGGGTAATGGTGGGCCAAGGATGTTGGGCTTAAGGATAATGGTGGGTCAAGAATGTTGGGCTTAAGGATAATGGTGGGCCAAGAATATTAGGCTTAAGGGTAATGGTGGACCAAGGATATTGGGCTTAAGGGTAATAGTGGGCCAAGGATGTTGGGCTTAAGGGTAATGGTGGGCCAAGGATGTTGGGCTTAGATGGTAATGGGCCAAGGAGGTTGGGCTTAAGGGTAGTGTGTTGGGCTAAAGGTATTGGGTAAGGTGATATTGGTAGGGTCAAAGTGATGAAGGTCAAGGGTGAGAATTAAAGGCACCTTAGTTTTGGTTTGAATAAGGGGTAATAGTGTTTAAGGTTTGTGGGGCGAAAGTGATTGGGTCGAGATGAGAGTGTTTGACCTTTCTTCGGTTCAAGGCTCCATTTAAAATGAATGCGTGCTAATTTATACATTATGGATGCATGATATGCATGGGAAAAAATATTTCATGAAAATGCAATTGTACAAGGTTTTGATTATGGTACATACAACCTAAGGTCAGTTTCTAGGTTCATTACATGAAAGGATAAGGGTGGCTTAGAATTGGGTACCCGTCACACTAGAGCAGCAATATACCTAACCACATGTGAGTCAAGGAACCTCGCGTGGGTCCAACAGTACGTGCTTACTCGTTACACCTTTGAAAGGATCAAAGGATTTGTCGCGGGGTGGATGATTTCACTATCGGCAAGCAAACCTAAGGAAGGTTGCCCACTCGATGCTACTCAATATCCATTGTATTCCTAGAACTAGGTTTGGAGGCAAGGAGCCTATGCAAGTGATGCATGAAAGTCACAACTATATTAAAAGCCAAACTTTTTAACCAATTAGTAGTCCTCTTATTTTCTTTTATTAAAAAGAAGGTGGTCTCCAGTGGAGTCGCCAACTGTGAGGCCTTATCCGAGCACCGGTCCGATCCGCTAGAGGAGATCAAAATGCTCATTCGGGTTTGGTCTCACGATAGAACCCTCGAGCTCAGATTGATTGATTTTGAAAAGTGATTTAGAGTTGCCACCTTACTTTATTTTTGTTTGGAAAAATATAAAGTAAAAACTCATTTTGACTCCAATTATATCTCAAAGGAAAAAATCACTAACCTCGAAACCAAAGAGGATTCGGGGACTAGGTTTTTAGTTCATTTTAATTAGTTTGGCATTTAATAAAGTTGTGACTTAAAAATTGATTTCATGAATAATACTTATACAATTAATATGATGTATGACAATATGATAAAAGCATGTTATACATAAAATAAACAAGAATATGATAAAAGGAAAAGAAAAGGTAAGTTACAATTACAACAAAAATCTGAATTAGGGGATACCTCCTCTAGCCCTTATGGATTATAGGGAAGTCACACATTCCCCAAACTAATCCTAATAAAATCAATATAACAAAATAAATTAAATTAAAGTTAAGAAGGTGATGGGGGGAGAAGTTGGTTAGTTTTAATTGGATTCGATACTTGGACCAAGCATGCATACGTATCCCTTTGAATATGAATCAGAACTCACGCAGTTCTCCCTTCTTGCGAAGGGGTTTATTTAGTTAAACTACCTTATCATATTTTGATTGATTGATTGAGTTGATTGATTTTAATTGATTGCCAGATTGAATTAATTATTTCAGATTTTAATTAACTAACCTAAGTGAATCAATTAGGAGAGAAAATAATTAAGCAAGGAGCTCAAAGCAAAAGAAAAGAATAATCCCAAGGAGGGAAAAAATAAATAAAAAAGACTAATCCCAAGGAGGGTCAGCTCGGGAAGTCGCAACCCAATTTGCTTTGCAAAGCAAGGAGCAATAGAAAAGCAAAAAATAAAAATAAAAATAAAAGAAAATTTAAAATTAGGAAGCTCGTTCCTTGACGGACCAAGCTTTAGGGGGATGGTTTGCTTGATGCAAAGGCTAATCAAGCAAACTAAGGGATTTATGAGTGATCCTGAGGTGTGGAACAATGAGTGGGAGGACCTAAATATATAGTGGAAGGGCCTAGGAATGATTTTTTGCATTTCAGATGTGGGAAAAATGGAATTGGGGTTCGCTGCCACAGGGGCATCCTGCGGTACCGCAGGAGCCCCCTGTGGCAATCGTAGGCAAGGCCTGCGGCACCCGCAGGATGAACCTCTTTTTTTTTTTTTTAATTTACTTATTTATTTTTATTATTTATTATTATTTTTAGTGGTGCAAAATTAAGGGTTCACAGGTTTGGGTTTGTAGTTGTTTTAATTGAACGAGTGATCATATAAGCAAGAACTTTATGGTCTTCAAGAGAAAGAACATAAGCTAAAGCAAGAATGGCAGTTGGAAGAAGTTTTAGTACAGAGAAAACATCTCTGTCTTTATCTCCACTTTGAATGTCAATTTAATAAAATCCTAATCCTAACAAATTAAAAAAAAAAAAAAAAAAAAAAAAAACAGAAGAAGATGGAGAGGCAATTCTATCTTTTTAGGGTAAAACGCACCAAAAATCACTAAACTTTTAGTGATTTTCTATTTTGCTCATTAAAAATTAATTTATTACAGAAGTATCACTAACTTTTTTTTTTTTCACCAGCAAGTCACTAGGAATTTTCAGACTAAATATTGGACGAAAAGATAATGTGGCATGTCCATGTCACCATATCATCTGAGTAGCTATGCCATGTCATTAAAAAATGACACGTCACTCTGTTAAAAAAAATTAAAAAAAAGTAATACCCATATTACCCTCAATATAGTATTTTAATTAAAAAATTAAAAAATTATTTTAAAAAAAATCTCTCCCTCAGCTGAAAATGCCATTACAACCCCCTCACCCACACAAATCGCCTCTCTCTAATTCAGCCCTCTCATAGACCATAGACACCAACTCCCTTCACCCTCTCTCTCTGATCATCTTCCTCAGTTTCCCTTTCTCAATCACTCCTATTGATTTTCGATTACCCACCTAATCACCGATTCACTCAGACTCACCTCTCTTCTTCCCTCACTGATCTGCATACATTCCTCTCGCGTTATTACTCTTGGCTCACGGACCCATCTCTATCCATTCATCGATCCCTCACTGAGTAACCCACTATTTCTCATGGAAAAACCCCACACATTTATTCACATTTGATTTGATCAGTGTTGAATCTGTTGATTTTTATTGTGAATAGCTTTTTGTGTTCAAAAAACAAGCAAAACGGGTTTGGTTCTTTTAGGGTTTGCCAATAGAGATGGGTGCTGGAGGTCTGGTTCATTTGAGCTTCATTTGTGATTTTTTAGTGTTTAAAAAAAATAAGTTTGTTTCTTTCTTTTTCATGGGTCTGTTTTGTTTGAAGAATTGGGTCTGAGCTAATTTGCTACGAATTGACAAAATGGACTGGAATTTATCACAAGTGCAACACCAACAATAATCGGCTACTTTGTAGACTTTGTTGTCCCAAGTATGGCAATCCTAGAGGGGGGTGAATAGGATTATTAAAAATTCTAATGTAAATAACAACCTATATGCAATAAGTTACAATTTTAATTAAATAGCAAAAGGAAATTGAGTTAGAGAAAGCTTAGCCAAGATTTATAGTGGTTCGGAGCACAATTGCCTCTCCTACATCCACTTCTTCCAAATCAAACCGATTTAGGGTTCTACTAATTAACCGGGATTACACCCAAAGCTTTACAAGATTAATTCTTCGGAATTTCGCCCTTTATAATAGATTTCACGAGATTTCACCCAACTCACTCAAGATACAATAATTTTTGTGTTTAGAGTCTCACAAGACTAAGATACAAGCTAGAAAAATGATTACAATGAAATGCATTAGTTTTGATTAAAGAACACACAAAGATAAGAACAAGATTGACTTGGTGTTCAAAAACAGAGTATGATGATCAAAGAAGCTTTTTAATATGAATAGCAATTGATTTTCACTTGGCAAGAATTTTGGTCTTCTTTTGAACATTCTTGTATTTATAAGAATGTTTAAATATGACTGTTGGGCACGGATTCAAAAGAAATCTGCTCTTACTTGACTTTCTTGATCTTCCCTCCAACTTCCAATGGTTATTTTTTTTATGATCTGTGCACCTTGAACGTGCGTTCATATCCTTGAATGTGCGTTCAAGCTTCTTGAACCGGCGGTGCATAAGATTGAAGGCTCGTTCAAAAGCTCTCTGTGAGATTTGAAGATTTTGAACTTTCCAAGATGAACGTGTGTTCATCTACTTGAACGTGCGTTCAGAACCTTGAAGGCTCATTCAAGAGCTCTCTGTGTAATTTGTTCTTCTTGTGCACATATATGAACGTGCGTTCATCTTCTTGAACGTGCGTTTATACCCTGAAATAGCTTTTTACATGCTTTGATCAATGTTAAACAATTCTTGATGAATATATAAGTATAATATGAATATATAAAGAGTATTTTCATCAATTTTACTAAGTTTTATAAATCAAAACACATAATAGGTCAACAGACTTCACTGCGATTTGGGGTTCCAGAGATGACAACAAAACCCTAATAGACGGCCGAGAATTATCAAACCCATGTTGATTTTACTTATTCCGAGGAGAATGGTAAAGTGATGGCTGTGAAAGATCAGGAATTTAAACAAGAATTGGCTTACCGGTGTGAGATTTCGCCTCAAAAGAGTACATGACGAGAAGAACAGCTTCGGCGATGGCAATAGGATGGGGAGTGGAGGAGGTGGAGGTGGAGGTGGAGGAGAGGAAGGTGAGTAATTGTTGTTCAAGTCCATGAGAAACGGTGGTGGTGGAGTTGATTGTGAATGACTATTTGGACTATAAACAGAGAAATGGGTTTTGAATTTCAATTTTTTTCAAGTCAGTTTATCTAGTTTTCATGGCAATAAACATGTGAGAGTTTGAGATGTCTGTGAGTGAATGAGTGAGGGAGATAAAGGGAGTGAAAGATATTTTTTTTTAATTTTTAAAAGAAAATCTAAGTAATTATAATTTTTTTAATTAAAATAATATATTGAGGGTAATATGGGTATTAATTTTTTTTAAAATTTTTTTAACAAAGTGACGTGTCATTTTTTAATGACATGGCATATCTGCTCAGATGACAGAGTGATGTGGACATGCCACGTCATCTTTCCGTCTAATATTTGGTCTGAAAATGCCTAGTGACTTGCCGGTGAAAAAAAAATTAAAAATTAGTGACACTTCTGTAATAAATTAATTTTTAGTGTGTAAACAGAAAATCACTAAAAATTTAATGATTTTTGTTGCGTTTTACCCATCTTTTTATTTTTTTAATTCTATTCCATATCTAATTCTCAGCATTTCTCTTTCTCTCTCTCTTTGGATTTTTCTTTTTATTTTCTCTTTCTTTTTTATACTTATAAAAAATCTACAATAGGATATATATTATAATAATTGATTATTATTATTTTATTGAATCCACACTCTTTTAATTGAAAGTGTGTGGAATGCACTTGCTTTTGGGTTTAAATGACACAAAAATAAAAATATTGGATCATTATGAACCGAAAAAAATCTGAGGGATTTATTTGGTCCTGTTTTAAAACTACAGAGCTAAATTGGCCTTTAAAGCTTAATTAATTTCCCATATGAGAAAAAGTAAAAGATGCCCTTCACTATTTTCACTGCGCTTTAGGACATTTTTAATACTGATGTTGCAATGCTTAGGAGTTTGGATTTTTGGATAAAAATAGAAAAAAAAAATTTCACTATTAATAAATAATCAACTTTCAAAAATTTCAACATTTCTTATATTATCCTTATAAAAAATTATTAATAAAATTATTTTCTAAAATTAATTTCATGTGATAGATTTATTTATAATTCTTTAAAACTAATAAATATATTTATATTTATATTTTAAAAAATATTACAAATACATAAAAAAAAATAAGTATAATTTTCTTAATTAATTAATACTTGTATTTTCATAACACATTAACATTTATATATGTTATTTTAGATGTTTAACAGTAACAATTACTAAATTTTTATTAAAAAACTAACATTTATCAGTTAATAACTATTAACAACAGCTATCAACTATCAGATGTTACGAAATGCTAAATCAAACGTTCTCTTAATATAATATATAAAAATTTACTCTTAATATAATATATAAAAAAAAACTCACAAATTAAATAAACCTTTCAAATTAATCTATAAATTAATAATTCTTGAATTGTAAAGTTATTCGGTGGAAGTCAAATTTATATATAATAATAATAATAATAATAATAATAATAATAATAATAATAATATATTATTATTATTAACATAATGATGTTGGATTTAAGATCTGATGTCACATGAATGTGATCTCATGTACATTTAGTCTATTTAGCATGACAAATTAAGGATTATATCCTATATAGAAGGGGCACATGACATGATCTAAGGTTCCTTGTTGCACATGTACAAAATTACCAGACCAACTACACATGTTCTATGCTTAAATTATAGGTTGTCTGATCCTCTTATAATGAATGAGATAATTTTGTAAGAATTTTATATGCAGAATCAACCTACATATTAATTTTATTTTAAGTGGGTTTTTGATAAAATTTTCATTTTTAAATGATGAGATGAATTTCATAAATATCTCTTCATTTTGAAAATGTAGCTCAGTTCAATTTTATAGATTTTATTTATTAAGATCTATGAAATTTATGCATGAGAGGTTCTTGAATATTTATGGATTTAAAAATTAATATTTTCTTGTTTTTAGTATTTTTTTTTAAATTACTATGATTTTGAAGTATATACGTATTTTTTTTTTATTTTTGTGCCTGTGTGTTTATACTTTTAAAAAAAAAATCAATATTTTCTTGTTTTTACACAGAAATATACATTTAAATCAAAACCCAACATTACACACCAATATATAATTTAATAACAAACACATATACGATATGTGCAATATGTTCAGATTCGATTTCCTCCCCAGCTAAAAAGTCAAAACCCAACATTTCTTTCACAATAACATATATTTTCAAATAATAATAATAATAATAATAAAGACAATGAGATTATCATGATTTTTTTTTTCGCCAAATAGATTATCATGATTTGATGTCTAACCATTTGCAACTATTAATATATTATTCAATATTTGTACATTGCACAATTAAACAATTATATTAAATTATTATTATTATATTTTTAAATTTTATTTATTTTTTAATTATTATATCAAATATGAATATAAAATATAGAGTTTTGTCTATTATAATATAATATATGTAAGCATATTACATAAAGATAAAATTAATTGGACACATTATTAAATTAAAATATATTATTTATAAAGTAAAATATAATAAAATTTTATGATAAAATTACTTGCATGCTTTTTTTAAAAAAATTACAATAAAGTATTTATAAAAGTTTATTATTATTTGTTAGAATGATTATTAAAAGTTTATTATATTCATTTTTCATTTTTCATTTTTCATACATATGTGTGTGTGTGGATGAGTATGTGTGTGTATATATATTGTAAGGTATATCGAGATTCAAAAAAAAAAATCATATTTAATTAATCGATAGTTTCCAATTTACATTTTTATTGAAAGAATTTATTTTGTAATCCCTAATGTATGGATTCAAAAATTATTGGATTTTCGCCTACATTAGTAAATTGTTAATAAAATTATAAAATTGATTTTTTTTATATTTAGAAAAGATAAAAAATATATATATTTAATTACAAAAACTTCTTGAATTTTTGTATTTTCTTTTTGTAATTTTATCATACATTTTAAAATTTGATAATGTCTAGCATGAACTTATTAATTTATTACAAACTTACAATGTTATCATCGGCTCAAATTCAAGTGAAAATTTATCTAAATTTATTGATATATCAGGGGAATATTATATAAAAAAAAGAAAATAAAATAAAAATCAACTTAAACTTTCTTCTAAATAACATTATTTTGATGTGGGGAAAACAAAATCCTAATTTTATTTTCTTCCTCGTTCTCAAATTCTCAATTCACAATTAATAGGTAGAGTTTTCTTTTTCATCAACAAATCTTACACACCAATGTTATTAATAGACAACAAATATATATATATAGATATACATAAATATATAGACGAAGCGAAGTTACGGCTTCGTTAATAAGCAATCAGAGAATAGTTGGAACTGGTGAAGTGATTAGTTAGTCTTGAGCGATAAGTTAAAGAGGAGTCTCGATAAAAGAATGACGAAATGAAGTGGAGTGAGGTGAACTTTGACGAGTCGAAATGAACAAGCAAAGTCGAGCGAAGTGAACTTTAAAGAATCGAAGCAAACAACGTGGTACTTTCTAATAACAACAATTATAAATAATATGATGAACCGGTATCTATGTTTCACACAGTTTTCCTAAAATATATTTATCTTTCACCGTGGTACTCTGAGATTAATTCGATATCTGTCACTCATGATATAATAGTAATTAAGTAATTTTGAACACTACAAAATCACTTCTCCACAAATTAGATATATGGTTGAACTTATCACTTAATAAGAAAAGAAATTCTATAAATATATGAAACTTTACTGAAATTTTACACACTTTGAAAAATGAATAAAGTCTCTTTTTGTAGAGAATTTAAAGACAATAACGATACAAAATATTTAAATTCATTTAAGAGATTGTTATAAAACAATTAAGAAAAAAAATTACAAACATTCAAAGTTTTAAAAGTTTTCTACACGTTTTTCAATAATCAATGCTATTACTCACTTCAACATCCATGAATCCATCAACTTTCAAAAGTCTCAATACCTGTAAAAAGTTAAGAGAGATGAAGCGAGTAAATTTCTTTTATGTGATAAAATTACAAACAGTACAAAATTTAAGAATTTTTCGTAATTAACCTTAAAAATATTATAAAATAGTACACAATCTTTATTTATTTATTTAATCTTTATATTATAAGATAAATATTGGAGCACTCATGACTCAACTATTAATCTATCTATCCCATTTATATTTGTCCAAGTGGTGGCATAGGGATGATGGGATGAGAGAGTGGACTTGCAAAGCAAAACTAGGTGGACCCTTTCAGAATGGTCTAACATAGAGCCACCATAAGACTTTCTTGTTAAATGGGTACTTGACCCACACGTGCACTAAAGTTGTTAAATTGAATGTTCTCCCTATAAGTTCTCTTTTATTATTATTAAGCCCCCTAATAATAATAATAATAATACACACTATGATGGGATCCATGATTTTGCTTAATTCAAATCCCATCAATTAAATCTAATGGGTTTTGGGTCCCAATCACAAATCCAAAGAAATTTCCCATCCAATCAAAGGATAAGTTACATATAATTTTAGTTCAACTACTAGTGTAGTGGCCTCTTTCATCTATAACTTTCCCTCAATTATTTGATTTTTTTTTTTTTTTTTAAGATTTTGTCTTGTAATAATTTTTCAAATCTATGTCCTACATTGATAACTATAATGTCCAATTATTATAATCATTTGTCCAAAATTCATCAATCATATTCAATATTTTCTAAATAACACCTATTAATAAAAAATAAATAAAAAAGAAAAACCACCTATTAATAGGTTACTATCATTTTATTCAAACACTTCAATCTTATTTCCAATCTTTGCTCATTATTTTTTGGGTTTGAAATTCTACATACATAATATGTGTTGAAGTTTTTAGCTTCTAAATATTTAAAAAAAAAAGTCTACACGTAAGTTACATTAAAAAAAAAAAATTACTCATAGTTGTTAAAATGTAACTTGATTAACCTTCTCACTCTTTTTAAAAATACAGGGAAAGAGAGATTTTAAATTTAAATTCTCATCGTCGTTATAATGAAAGTTATCACAATTTAGTGATTGATATTTATTAAATTACACAATATATAGTTATATATAATATCAAATTTATTTATATAAATAATTAAATTTATTATAATATTAATAATTAGTGTATTTAGTTTATAAATAATAATATAAACTAAACTAAAAATCAAAATATTTAAAACTTTAAATCCAAC
Organism: Vernicia montana; assembly: GCA_949750685.1. Taxonomy (NCBI): domain Eukaryota; kingdom Viridiplantae; phylum Streptophyta; class Magnoliopsida; order Malpighiales; family Euphorbiaceae; genus Vernicia; species Vernicia montana. Next base: position 4,094 of record CATKHJ010133384.1, on the reverse strand, counting down.
TAAATTTTAAATTTCTAAATATGTAAACCAAATAAACTGAATTGCATTGATTGGGTTTTAGTTTTTATTTAAATTAAGTAGTACTAAACCTCAATCTATACTTTCATTCCATGAAATACTTATTCATTTTGTTAAATTTTAACATAACATTTTTTTTTTAATAAAAGTAAAAGGCAAGTGAAAAATATAAAAAATTTTAGAATGAATTATAATTCAGTCCTTGAGTTTTGATAAAATTTACTAATCGATAATAATATTTTGAGTTTTTTTTTTTTGACAGATTTTAGATATTAAATAATAATTTATTCTTTAAATTAACAATTATTATAACAGAAAGATAAAAATAATTAACAAAATGAAATATTAAAGACAAATTTTTATTATGAATTACATAGACCAATGGTAAACTACTTTTTCAATAATTTTAATTAACAAAAAAAAATTACTGCTTCGACCCATAAAATAAATTCATTTTTTCTATTTTTCTCAAATTATAATCCACTTTTTTAAAAAAAATAATTAATTTATTAATTTACTAATGTATCTCTATTTAATACTCCCTCCGGTTCTCAATAACTGTCTTTTTAGAAGAATGCATTTAGATTAAGAAAATAATAAATTACGAATAATTTCAAATCAAATAAACTAATATACCCTTAATTTGTCTTTCATCAAAACTCTACCAATAACACTAATTTGAAAAGAGAGAGAAATTGATGATATGGGTAAATTTAGAAAAAAAAAAAGCAATTAATGTTACATTGGGTTTGTAGAATGACAATTATATTGAAATAAAATTACTTTTCTAAAAAAACAGTTATTGAGAACCGGAGGGAGTATGTATATTTATCGATATAAGTCATTTAATTTTAATAAAATAATATGAATCATTTAATATTAAAAAAGTGTATATTAAAAAAATACTAATAAAATTTATTAATTTAATTACATTAATTATATTTTTTCAATTAATGTGAAAATCGAAGTAAGTTTTTTTTTAGGGGGACGAAAGGAATACATAATTTTTATAAATAATTTCACCAAAGAAAAACACACGCACAAGAAATAATTAAATTAAATTCTCATAATTAAAAATATTTATTTATCCACTACTCACCACTAATGACTCTTTTAATTTTGAAATAGGGGACCCACAAAAAGCACATTACACTATGGATTTTGAATAAGAAAGCACACCAAAGGTCAAGATGGATTTGATCTCTCTTTAGTATTCATATGTTAGGAAAATAATAATAATAATAAATTTCTCTCTCTTGTCTAATTGCAAGTCACTATCTAATAAATTCACCCTTCTTTATATTAATGCATATCTATCCTATACCATTCTTTGTTTCTTTCTCTTGGTTTCTTTTTTATTTTATTTTTCATTAATAATAATAATAATAGTAATATTATTATTATTATTATTATTATTAAATATAAAACAATTTTATTTATTTTTTAATTAATTTTTGGGTGAACTGCCCAAGTAAAACCTTTATCATAACACTTTAACACTTTAAACTTTAAACTTTAAACATAGTTTTGGCTTTTGCCTTATAATTAACTTTTAGCCGCATATACTATGCTTGTGAAATTTTGTGATGATGCTATTGCTATCAACCAATTTCACTTTGGCCCTTTTGTTTTTAGCTTTGTTTTATTTTATTTGATAAATTACTATACCACCCCTAAAAAAATGATATAATTAACACTTTAATTTTTCGTTGTTTTAAAATTAACACTTTTATTTCCTAATAAGATAATTATGTGCTAACTCCTTTCCCTTTCCCTTGGGTTCTTCTAGGTTCTTCTTTGCTAGTGTCACTAGGACCTCCTCTTGAGTTACCTCCGGTGACTCTAGTCACCGTTTGGATTGCCCACTCTTTTAACTTTCTGCATGTTAATTTCTGACTTTTCACTCAAATAAAGTTGTTTGTTGTGTTTTTGTGGGCTCGATTGGCTTCCTATTTAATTGAATTTTTTTGGATATGTGATCTAGTCACCTGCGATAGTGGTGCCGCCACCAACTACGGCGTTGTCCGGCTCATTCATCGCCGTGATCTCTGTCCAATGAAGGAACTGATTTCTTGTCAATGGGTGGAGAAAAGATTGACTAGCACAAGCTTAGGAGGTTCAGCTTGGGCATTTGTGATATTTTTGTCTTTGTGTTTGTTGAGCTTCAGGGCCGATGATGGATGGTTGTCTCTCCTCAGGCTTTTGGTCGATCTGTGGAAGGAGAGGGAGGCTCCATCATCGATCCACTGCAATTGGTGTTTCGATGCAATGGAAGGCAAAGATTCAAGATTTGTGGTACTTTTTCTTTATGGTAGGCTCATATGCTATGTCTTTGGTAGAGCCTTGTCCGTTGCTGGCGCTGGTGCGGTGCTCAGTAATGGTGATAGTATCCTCTGGACGGGTTTCCAGTGCCAAGGACATTAGTCAAATAGAAAAATTTGGTCAAACCTCTGGCCTGATTGTTGTATGGGCTTTTAGCTTAAGGCAAGATAACTCTTATGTGGGTAGTTTGTGTATATTTTCTCTTTGGGCTTTACCTGTTATATTTTCAATCTATATACTAATCTTGGACTTTCTGCCTTATAAATGCTAGTCTACTTTCTTTGGGCAAAAAAAAAAACTTCATTGAAAAATATTAGATTTTAAGAAATTAAAATATTTTATAATATAATTGAAGGATTAAAGTATATTATATTTTTGAAAATTTTAGAAATAAAAGTATTATATAAACTAAAATGTTAATGATGAAAATATAATAAAAATTTCATAATTTTAACAATAAGGAAGTGTTTGCTATTAATAAAATTTAGACACTAAAAATATTAATTTTGAAATAATAAAGATTAAAGTGTTAATTATATCAAATTTTATGGATGTTAAAGTAATTTGTTCTATTTTATTTGTTAATGAGACCTAATCCAAATGATTAAGGTTAATGAGACCTTGAGACTTGGCGTGGTTCAAGTTTATTTCCTGTGCTGAATAGATTTGTTTGAATTCATTCCCTATTCATATTAGGTTATAATATTTAATTAAAATTTGTATTAATATGTTTGTATACAGTATCTCTTAGAAAAAAAAAAAAAAAGTTCTATTTTATTTTATTGAAGGCTATGGCTCATGGCCTTTTGCTTTCAATAATGTTCTTTTTTAAAATAATAATAAATATAAAATAAGAACATTGCTTTGTGATGTATAAACCTCTAAATGGTCAATTCCTTGTCCTTTTTTTTTTTTTTTTGCACTGAATTCCTTGTCCTTTTATCTCAGTCTTTGCATGTCCTAATCTTTTCCCTAATTTCAGGATTTCTGTCCCAATTAGCTTTTTTTTTTTTTTTTTTTTTTTTTTTTTTTTTTTTAAATCTCTTTAATGTTATTTTTTTTATAGGAAATATCATAAATTTTTATTTATAATTAAAAATAATATATTTTAATCTAAAAATAAATATATAAAATACATCAAAAAAAATAATAATAAAATAGCTTGATTTTCTTTCAATATTCTCCAATCATATTAATAGAGTATTAGAATTAACAACTCAGTAAGAAGTGTATTCTACTTAATGATTATTAAGCTACAAATCGATTATCTTTATATTTTTGAACAACTCTGATTGTTTAAACATCAATAACAAATTCAAAGCCATGAAAATAAACTCAAAAATTATAAATATTTTAAGAGAACAAAATACTTCTATAAAAAAAAAACAAACTACTTCTATAAAAAAAAAATAAGTAAATCTCATCAAATAAATAAAAATCTTAAAAAATGGACTAAAAATAAGATGAACAATAATACATTTATGCCGAAAAAATATAGATTAACATATATAAGAATTTATATTTATTTAATTAAAAAAAAAGGAAGTAACCAATACTGATCAAATGAGAAAATTAATGGTGATTCAAAAGAAAAAAAAAAAAAAAAAAACAACTTAGAAGAAAAACGGAGAAAAAATAAAATAAAATAAAAAGGAAAGAGACGGCCAGGTAATCTCTTTAATGTTATTATTATAAGAGTGTTAATGGGTGCAAAGTGGTTGGATGATTCTATTGGACTGGGCTTTATATATATA
>CATKHJ010133338.1:0-11589 GCA_949750685.1 Vernicia montana | reverse complement strand
ACAACAAAATTCCAAGCTAAGTCATAAGCATAATAAAGATGCAAAGAAGGGCTCAGCTCGATGATGGTGGAAAGAAAAAAGCAAGAAAGCAAACAGGTACAACATATTTGTATGACAAGTATAATGACACAAGTCCGAAGTCAATCAAATCAGCAAAAAGACTAAGTATACTTTCAAGGCTACATAAGTATAAATTTACGAAGTAGTAAAAGAAAAATGAAATTGTATTAATTGATGAATTAATTACAAAATGTACATACAAAATAAAAAAATAAATTAAAAAAAAAAAGAGATAGGGACTTCAAGAAGCAGGAGGCTGATTCGAAGAGCTCGGAACTTCAGGAGGAGTCGAAGTAGAAATCAGACGAGCTGAACTAGATGAAGCTGGAGATGAAGTAGAGGTAGCAGGAACAAACATCCGCTTTGGCACATGGGCAAGAACCTCGGGGAACTTAACTGCACAAGCATCAATGGCCATGTTATAGCAAGATATCGCCTTTGTCGCAGAATCCATAACCAACTGATGCTTATAGTAAGAAGAAGCCAAGAAATCCCGAATGATGGTAGCCTTCTCTTCTTCAGCCTTTTTGCGAAGGCACTTAGAACTATTGAGTTTATCTTTGAGATCAACAATCTGCCTCTCCGCAATTCTAAAATTCTTCATCAATTCGGCATAATCCTTAACTTGTTCCCCGAGGTAAGAAATTTCATCTTGCAACTTCTCAACTTTAGATTAGAGCTCTTCTATTATCCTTTGATGATCTAGAAGCACAGAATCCTTGCTCGTCACTTCAGCTTTGAAGTCTGCCAACTTGGCATTTAAATTTACTGATAAACATTCCAGCTCTTCAGATTTTTGGGTCAAGAGACCCTTAAAATGGTCTCTCTCCCCTGCCAATTTATTCACCTCAGCTCGCAAATAGTCCAGCTCGCCTTCCTTCTTTTTCTCCTTCTACAGGGCAACTCGTAGAGATGAAAGTTCAAAATTCAGCTCCTTCATTGCCTCCTCTCCTACTTGTATGCTTTGAAGTCCTAAAGTTCCTATAAAGATGTTTTGGGGCAGTTCGACTGGGTGTGCTACTGCAAGTTTCGAGAGGCTATCTGCTTTGTTATTTTGGTTTCTTGGGATCTTGTGAATCTGCAGCTTGACTCCGCGATTCACCATTCTTTGAATTACCTCTTTGGTTTTCTCCAAATATCTGATCATGGAAGGCTCATTGGCTTCGAACTCTTTCTCTATTTGCCCAACAACCAGCTGGGAGTCACTATAAACCTTCAACGAAGTTAGTCGAAGATAGTCTGCAAACATTAGTCGTTGGATTATTGCTTCATATTCTGCGATATTGTTCGTTTTATAAGTATACTCCTAATTTTCTTATATGTGCACTTTAAATATTTCTAAAAGGAAAATAAATTATATATTTAATTGCATTTTCAATTTTTAACAAAAGTTACTCTTTATGAGGAAAATTATTATTACCTTTTATTAACAATAAAATATAATGCTCATCCACTTAATCCATAAGTCATATATATTTTAATTGTTGGATTAATTGAGTAGCATAAATATTTAAATATATAGGTAAATAGTTTGATAATATTATACAATTATTCTTTTTTTCAAAATCAATACTACATTACATACTTAAAAAGATAGGTAACTCTTATATAAGTATTATAATAGTAAATAAAAAATCATTTAGAATATCATATAATTTTTGACAACATCATATATTTTCATATGAAATCATGATTTGCGTAATTCAAATTAATGTATCATATATTAGGATGACAATTAATAAAAAAAATTATATTAACTATGACTAAAATATAACCACATAAATAAACGCTACTGTATCATATGTTAATATTATATTGCACTGAATTATTTAAAAAAAAAAAAACATATGTACAAAAAATTTTAAATATTATATTAACTAACACTAAAATATAACTAGATATTATAGTTAGTTTTAAGTATTTTTTGTTATAATTATTTTATTCGAAATGAATATTTAAGAAGTAGAATATTTTGATGAGCCATGAACGAGTTTTAAAATGAGTCGAGTTCAACCTCAAATTTAACTCAATTATAATTTATTAATGAGCCGAACTTAATTATAATTTATAAATAAGTTTTTTCTAGAACTTCTCTAATAATTAAACGAACCGTGCTTAATAATTACAGCCTCTACATATATAGTTAATAAAATGCACCACCTCTCTATATTTATTTTCTGTTGTATTTTTTAGGTTCTGTGAATATTCCGAGAACAAAAGACTAGACTGTAGATAGTCAAGTATCTTTAAAAATTGACTGGAATTCAAACCACATACAGTGGTTATTATATGGTCACAAGACTTTTGACGTTAAAACTTCAAAAGGAAAGCCACCTTGTTCATATCATGGTAAGCATTTTCCAATTTCCATTGCTATCTTCTTTTGGGCCCTCACTCTAATTAAATACATCTAAACAAAATCCATATTCGATGGTAGAGAATAGCTATCGTTAATTTGAATGTGTTTTATATATCAGAAGTACAAGTGAAAGTGTTGATTTGAGGTAAGGAACACTTGACCTTATCCAGATTACAAATAAAAAGATACTTAGTTGCTTAGAGATGGTAAGACCTGCCTCAGTGGATAAAAATGGATTGAAGAAAGGTGCATGGAGTCAAGAAGAAGATAATAAGTTGAGAGCTTATGTTCTGAGATATGGCCACTCAAACTGGCGAGAACTGCCCAAGTTTGCTGGTAGAGAAGCTTTTCCATTGCTTATCGCTAAGAATTTGATTCTAAAACCCATTTATTATTATTATTATTATTACAATTGAGGAAGGTGATTGTTATTAGTGAGGTTTAAAATCCAAAAAAAAGAAAAATAAATTACAAGCAAAATCCAACATAGGTTATCATTTTTTTTATTTTTTTTTACATCATAATCACAATAAAGGTAACTCTTTGTTTTTTTTTTTTAATAATAAATTCATCCCATTCAACTCAAGATTCAAACTCAAGACTTCTAAAACCAAGTTTTTACTGCTGAAATTTTCCTTCGAAAACCTAAGTTTCCATGTTTAGTTCGTATTTACTCTATCATTGCGTTTGTTTAGCTCGTATTACTGTATCATTGCGTTTGTTTTAGCTTGTTGACCTTTATAAATTTTTAAAAATAAAAAATTGGGGTACAAACAATACTCTCCATGTATACGTGTGTGTGTGTGAGTTGAGAAATTTTAATTTGGTTATCTTTCATAGGTTTGTCAAGGTGTGGCAAGAGCTGCCGACTAAGGTGGGTGAACTATCTCCGGCCTGGTTTAAAACGTGGAAAATTTTCCGGAGAAGAGGAGGATTTGATCATTCAACTGCATCAAGAACTTGGAAACAAGTATGATGAACTTTATGTTATTATATTTCCAGATCATATAATTCCTAAATTTATGAAGAAGCGATACGTTATATATGTAGATTTCACAATATTCTCCATTTCTTTTATTTTAATGGCCCAAAAACCAAAAAAAAAAAAAAATTCCAACCAAACTCTATTTATTATAATCTTCCATTAATTTCTTCTCGGTTGCAAAAATAATAATAATAATAATAATGAGTATAATTTTAAATGAATAGGTATAACCGAAATTAAATTCCAAAATTAGGGTAAAATAGTTTATTTTGAAACATCAAAATATAATTGCAATTTTTTGAAAATGTTTTAAAGGTTTTATATTATTTGTGATTAAGGCTTAAGAAATTATAGCTTTTACAATTTGTGTTGAGCCCAAAGTTACTAGGAAACTTACGTACTAAACTTAAAATGCGAAAGAAATATAAAGTTGACTGGACACATTAGGGTATTAACTTTCCTATATGCAGATGGTCGAGAATTGCTACGAAATTACCAGGAAGAACAGACAATGAAATTAAAAACCATTGGCACACCAGCTTAAAGAAGAGAGTAAAGCAAACCCAGATAGCAATTGAGGCAAAAGAGCAATCAAATGAAATCCCACAAAGCAAAAAGTTAAAAATTGAAAGTGTTGTTATTTCCAATACTACTACTCCATCACTTCCAATAATATTAGAGAGCTCTCCTTTGTCCAAAGAAAGCTCTGATTACTCGTCTGTATGGGCTAACTTGAATTGTGTTGCAGAAGATACTTTCAGTAGTTCAATGGGAATATTTGAAGAAACAGGTGAAGATTTCTGGACTCAACCATTTGTAGAAGACAATATCTACAACCAAGATTCCTATGTTTCATCTTATGCTTTATATTATGAAGATATGGATTTGATCCACCAAGTGATGCAAGAACTGCAAATATATAATTATAATTAGTTCAAATTTATGGTTCTTAATTATGTGCATGTATAGACTTGTTCAAAAGTCGGGTCGCGGATCTCAATTTATGAAGAAATTGCGAGTCGGACAAACTGAATCTTTTAAAAATTTAATATTTTCTGAATCCAGACTTTAAACAGCTAAATATATGCTTTGATGAGATAATTATTATCCTTTGATAAGTTAAGATTAATGAGATAACTATTATCCTTTGATAAGTTAAGATGAGAATGTATTGTTAGCTGTATAATTATCCTTTCCTTTTAGTTAGTAAATATGTACTGATATATATAGTTGTATTCTCTGTAACTTTAAGGAATCAAGTGAATATATACAATAAAACTTTCCCTTCAATATGAAATCGTTACATGGTATTAGAGCTTACAATTATTTCATCCATGACTATTATTTTTTTTTTCTCTCTAAACAATGGCTGGACAACTCATACCAGCAACTACAACCTCTCTCAGCGCTACTACTCCTACAACAAATCACACTTTGTCCATAAAATTGTCTACCCGAAACTACCTTACCTGGAAAACTCAGTTTTTACCCTTGCTCAATTACCACAAACTTTCTGGTTTCATTAATGGCACCCAACCAGCGCCCTAACTATTCCCTCCCCCACCACCGATGACACAACAATTCCCAATCCGGCATATGTTGATTGGTTTCAAAAGGACTAGTTACTACTGTATTTGATTCTTTCTTCTCTAACTGAGGAGGTTTTCCCGTATGTAATAGGGATGTCCACTGCTTATGATTCATGGAAAGCACTAGAAAGTGCGTTTGGATCTGTCTCTCAGAATCGTCAATTGCAGTTGAATATTGAGCTTCAAGAATTGAAGCGTAATGACTTATCTGTATCGCAATATCTTCAAAAAGCGAAAAGTTTGACTGATGAACTTTCCGCTGCTGGTCGTATTCTTTCTAATGTTGAATTCAATACGATAATTTATCGCAATATTGGAACTTAATTCTATGGACTCATCACTGTGTTGAATCAACGACCTGAACCCGTTTCCTTTCAAGAGCTCTATGGACAGCTTCTTGCACATGAAATTCTAATTAAAAGCATGCAAGATATGCCTCTTGCAAATATGATACATCATCAATCAAAGCCATCGATACAACCAAATACTCAAGCTGTCTCTTATTTCAATCACAATCGGCCATCTGTCACTCACAACAATAATGGGTATCATTCTCAGAATGCTCAAGGAAGTGGAAGGAGCAATCGAGGTCCATGTCAGATTTGTGGATACCATAATCATACTGCAAACCGTTGTCGTCACCGGTATACACCAAGACAACAATTTCAACCCTCACCACAAGCTAATATTGTGATGAAAGGACCAATGGTATCTCATGCCTCCTATACTATGCCTATGTCTCCTATGCACGACCCTTCTGCTTATCTGACAATGGCACCTGCTCCTTGCATTATGCCTAATTATACTTCTTGGCATCTTGATATGGCTGCAACACATCATATGACATATGATCCTCATGCAATTCTCAATCCTACACCTTATACGGGAATGGATCAAATAACGGTAGGAAATGGACAAGGTGTTCCTATTGCAAACACTGGTACTGCTCTTTACCCTTCATTGTGTTTTAATAGACTGTTTAAATTAAACAATGTGTTTCATGTTCCTAAAATTACTAAACCCTTATTGTCTGTTAAAAAATTTACAACTGATAATCATTGCTTCTTTGAATTTTGGCCTAATCAATTTTGTATCAAGGATCAGGTGACCATGGAAACCCTGTTGCAAGGCCGGAGTAAGGATGGACTGTATGTGATGCCAGCTCTTCCATCAAAGAAAACTTTTCTTGTTGAAGCAAATTCACCTGAAGATTGGCATGCTTGTTTAGGACATCCACATAAGCACACTGTTTCTACAATAATTAATCAAAATAATTTAGTTGTTTCTAATGCTTCTAAGTTTTCGGCAATAGATAATTGTTCATCATGTCGGTTAGGAAAATTAGCTCATTTACCTGTGGCTTTTGTTTAGCATACGAGCATGGTTCCTTTTCAAATCATCCATTCGGATGTATGGGGTCCTGCTCCTGTGCTTTCTAATAACGGGTCTCATTATTTTGTGTTATTTGTTGATGATTTCACTTGATTAATTTGGATTTATTTTCTGAAAAATAAAAGTGATGTCTTCAATATTTTTCTTGAGTTTGAGTCTTTAATTAAACGTCAATTTAATTGTTCAATTAAAGCTTTTCATTCGGATTGGGGTGGTGAATATAAAATATTGCACAATTATTTTAATCAATCTGGGATTGTTTATAGAATTGCTTGTCCTTATACTCATGAACAAAATGGCTTGTTTGAAAGAAAAATCAGACATATTGTGGATACGGGTTTAACTTTAATGGCTCATGCACAAATTCCATTTCGATTTTGGCCTCATGCTTTTCGTAGTGCAGTTAATTCAATAAATTCTTTACCCACTCCAATTTTGAATCAAAAATCTCCTTTTGAAAAATTATTTCAGACTACTCCTAAATACAATGAGACCAAAATATTTGGGTGTGCAGTTTATCCTTACCTGTGTCCCTATAATTCTCACAATTTTTCTTATCATAGTAAACAGTATGTATATTTGGGTCTTGCCCCTAATCATGCGGGATACAACTGTTTGGATATGGAAAATGATAGAATTTACTTGGCAAAACATGTAATTTTTTACCAATCAATTTTCCCATATAAATTATATAATTTTTAGGATAAGTATGCTACATCTTCAAGTGAATTTTCTTCTCATCCATGGCTCACCATTCAACATCCTTATCCTCCGGCTGCTCCAACAGGTATGACTTCCATTTCTTCTCAACCTCCAACACCTATTTTGTCTCCTTCTCCAACTTTAATAAGAACACCATCCATATCCACTTCCACTCGTTCTTCTAGCCATAATTCTCTGTCCTTCTCACCTAACCACAATTCACCGTCAGCCAGCATCCCATTTCACTTACCATTATCACCTAGCAAGACGCCAAATCCTTTGCATCAAAGATTATCACCTATATCCACCCCATAAAAAGATTCTTCTCCATCTCTAATTGTTCACTGATCACCCATATTACCACCTAACTCTCTGCCTTCATCTTCAGGTTTGAATTTAATAGTGGATTTATCTCACTATGTTCAACCTGAAAAACCAAACAAGAAACACGCTAATCCACCCTCCACTCCTATTCGTACCTATCATATGACTATATGCCTAACTACTGTGAACAAGACAAAACATTTACATAGACGACAAGCTTTTGTTACTCTAAAAGAAAAATCTAATCTTAATTTTAAGGAACATGAACCATGTACTTTTAATCAGGCTATTAAACATTGTGAATGGAAAAAGGCAATGTCAAAAGAGATGCAAGCACTTGTTGATAACTCTACTTGGACCTTTGTTCCTAAGCCTCCTAATGTTAATGTCATTGATAATAAATGAATTTTCAGAATCAAACAGAAGAAAGATGGTACAATCGAGCGGTATAAAGCTCGGTTAGTGGCAAAGGGCTTCACTCAACTTTCTAGCATCGACTACAAGGAGACCTTTAGTCCAATAGTAAAGGCTACCACTATTCGGCTTATCTTAGCACTTGCAACCATGAAACAATGGCACATCAGACAGTTAGATTTTTCAAATGCCTTTTTACATGGGCATCTTGATGAAGATATTTATATGACACAACCTAAAGGTTTTGTTAGCTCAACTAATACATCTTATATCTATAAAATTGAATAGGTGTCTCTATGGGCTCAAAAAGGCTCCTCGAGCATGGTTTTCAAGACTAACAAAATTTTTACATTCTTTAAATTTTGTTTCATCAAAAGCATGTACTTCTCTTATTATTTTTTGCCAAGGCAGCCTTGTTGTGTTTATAGTGGTGTATGTAGATGATATAATAGTGACTAGGTCTTGTCCAAAGCTAGTTACACAAATTATTTCAAAGTTGCAAGTTGAATTTCCAATTCGGGATATAGGTGATATGCATTACTTCTTAGGTATTGAGGTTGATATTCAACTGAATGGCACTTTGTTATCTCAAAGGAAGTATATTACTGAATGGCACTTCTTACTTTGTTTTATTGATCATTACGAAAAAAATGACTCTTTTACTAAAAATCACAATTTTCTTATATTTTTTCATAAATTAAACTATTTTTTCGTAATTTTTCTTGGTTGCGAAAAAGTTTTAATTTTACGAAAATATGATTTATTTTGTGCAAAATAATAACTTTATGAAAAAGTTCATAAATTAACAAAAAAGAAAAATAATTTCGTAATTACGAAAAAAATAGCTCTTTTATGAAAAATCACAATTCTTTTATTTTTTTTCGTAAGTAAAACTATTTTTTCATAATTCTTCTTAACTACGAAAAAATTTAATTTTACGAAAATATGACTTATTTTGTGTAAAATAATAATTTTAAAAATAAATTTCTAAATTAACGAAAAAGAAAAATAATTTCATTAATTTTATTTCATTTTGTTAATTTCATTCATTTCATAAAGTTAATTAATGAAATTATTTCATTAATTTTATAAAATTAATTAATGGAATTATTTCGTTAATTTCGTAAAGTTAATTATCAAAATTATTTTTTTACTTTATTTCGTTAATTTCATAAAATTAATTTCGTTAATTTTGTAAAGTTAATTAATGAAATTATTTTTTTATTAATTTATAAATTTTTTCGTAAAGTTATTATTTTATACAAAATAAGTCATATTTTTGTAAAATTAAAACTTTTTTTCTAATTAAAAAAATTACGAAAAAATAATTTAATTTATGAAAAATATAAAAAAAATTATTATTTTTCACAAAAGAATAATTTTTTTTCGTAATTCTGTGTTTTATACTTAATCTTTTTCCCTTACATGATTCTAGATTTCTTTCATGATAATATATGGTCCCTCTCCAGGATTTGTATTTTATTTAATATATAATTAATTCTTCTTTTGCCGGTAAAAAAATAAAATCTAGCATGTAAAAAATAAATGAGCAATAAAATGATTATATTTCTTTGTAGTAACAAACTGAAATCCAAATAAGTGCTACAGGATGTACTGATCATGTAAACTAGTATTTATTCATGTAAAGGAAACATTAATGTGTTATAAATAATTATTATATGTGGATATTACTTAAACATCTTTGATTATATATTTTAGAGAGATTATAGTACAAGGTCATTCAGTAATATTGTATACACTAAATCCTAGCTATTCCTCTATATAAGGGAAGCTAGAGTTAATCTAATATAATAAGGGTTTGGAGCCCCTTTTACTCTCTACATATTTTCTCTCTCTCTTTACTTTATTGCTTTATATCTCTTTTTATTGTCTTTGATATATTGAGCTAATAAGCCGATTTACAACAAAACTAATGTTATGACGACTTACAAAAACTCCCACCGAGAAAAAAAAAAAAATCTAAAACTTAGATTAAAATTACCACAATTTTTTTTTTCAATAAAAAAAAACTACTACCACAATTTATTGAAAATAGAAAAACAAAAATGTGTCGATTGTTTGTGAACTTAGTTATCATAACCAAAACCTATCAATTGGTTGCGTACACTTGCAGTAATTAACTATAACCAGTGAAAAAAAAAAAAAGGATCAGTGTACTTAAAAATCCAAATAGGAAAAACTACTCATATTGATAACAATGTTTTTTATTATTTTTTTTTAGTGACATTTTCAACCATTTGAAAACACATTTAAGTAATTTTTGGGTTATAATTATATTTAAAAATGAACAAATATATATTGGTTCTGCATATATATATATATATATATTATTTAACAATTAAAAAATTAGTGATTGTCAATCAGGTATGGTCTGATTGTTTTTATCATCTTTTTAAGAGTGTGAGAAGTGAGAGATTTCGGATTCGAGGAATTCAAATCTCTCAAATCACAAAAGTTATCACCAATTTGGTGAGAGATATTAAAAGATGAGTATTATCCTTATTGTCTAGTTTGCAATGTTATTTCGGCCTATTCGACTTTCAATAAATAAATAAAAAATAATGATCTAATAATTGAACAATTGATAAATATGTCTAACCTTATTATATTTTAATTTCTTCATGTGAAAATGACTACACATAATCCCAAAAACATAATCAAAGAAAGGAAAATAATTTGTAAAATGAGAAAAAGTATAAAAGAGAAAGACAAACGTATATATAGGGCTAGAAACTTCATAAATTTATTGATAAACTATTAAGAGTTTTTTTTTTTTTTGGAAATAATAGGATTTATGGGTTTTCGTACTAAGTAGTATGCCTTAAAAAGAAAGAGGAAAGTAAAACAAAAAACAAAAAGAAACCTCCAATAATTTGTGCATCAGTACTGAATGGATGCAGAATTGTTGGTACGTAGGACACTCACAATTAGTTGCTTGCTAGTTTAAAAATCCTAGTTTGCCATATATTTAAAATGGTTTTTGGTGAAGAAAAGATCAATTAAAAAAGTGGAGGAATTGAATTTAAATAATAATTATTTGCTCTCGTGGGTGGAGGAATTATTTGAAGGATAGAAATCCACATTGTTTGGCATCAATAGCGTTATGAAAAGATAATTATTATGTGTAAGATTCAAATCACATAATACTTATTATTAATTTATAAATGTGCACTTTTAATTTGTAAATTCAATAAAGTGGAAATCACATAGAAGATTGATCTTATCAACATTTTGTTAATATGGACAAAAATTAGCTACCATTCTCATCTATCTATCCATCGGCAATTGGAGTACGCTCCAAAGCTATATAGGCATACTTGCACAAATATTGTAGATCACACGGCTATATGGCCCAATTTAGCTATATCAACAAATAGATTTTTTTTATTTATTAAAATTTCAAAAGTTGAAGTGACTTAATTCGATTTGTAAAATTTATTAATGAGTTTTTTATTTGGTGGTATTACAGTTGTTTTTAAGATAATGAAATATCGAAAATTTTAAAATTTTCAGTGAAGTATATTAGTCTATAAATAATGTTCAAATTCAGTTGGGGATATTTCAAGGTTCTTCAACACTTACATTTCAATACTAATAGTGTCTCTCTCTATCTCTCTCCTAGCTAATTTGATTAGCTCTCTCAAAGCTCTATAATAAATCTCTTCATTCCTTTTAGCATAGCTTCCTCCACTAATATCTCACATGGAAAATCCAAGATCACCCGTAACTCCAAGATCACCCCT
>CATKHJ010133329.1:0-10736 GCA_949750685.1 Vernicia montana | reverse complement strand
ATAAACCAATACAAATCCTCCCATTGCTTTATCATTGTTAACACATTATTGCTTCTAAATCACATTAAGGGTTCAATAACATCAATTATTACAATATTAAACCATTTCAATTCATGGAGCTCTAAAATGATTCGACTCAACGGTAATCTGTAAACACCTTACTCTCAGCGAAGTAATCCCAAGTGGGGATAGATACTTGAGATCCACTTCACTGTTGTAATGATATTGATTGATAAAGGCTTGACAGATATCATCCTAGGTCCTTTTCTAGCTTTTGTTTAGTAAAAGGAACCATCTCAATGTTGCACCAGTTAATGATTGTTGGAACAGTTGTACAAGGAGCTCATTGTTAAGTCCCAAAAGTTGCATTGCCCCCACATATATCATCAAATGTGTCTTGGGGAAAGTAGTTCCATCAATTTTTTCAAGTTCAGGTATTTTGAATTTGGGTGGAAGCTTAGCATCAGGGAACAGGGCTAAGTTGTCCACATCAATCAGGTCATTGTTGTGCTTTAAGGATTTGATGGCTTTCTCCATCGCTTTAAATTTCTCCATGAATATTCTCAAGTCAGGGTGAAAGAAAGCTTCCTTCTTTTGAAAAGGATTCGCAGGAGATGAAGAAGCAGGTTGGGTAATGATGTTTGGAATCTCATTGGTTTGAGGGGTACTAGTAATAGCCTTTCCTTTATCTGTAAGGTATTGTTGTTTTGGGTGATGAATAGTATTATTATGGGTTTGGGCCAGAACAGGATTGGCCCGGTTCATATTTAGAATGGTATGGTCCAAAGTTGTGTTTGGGTTAGTCGGTTTGAGGTTAGCTTAATTAACCATGGCCCGCACTTCTTTGATGATGGATTGCTTGTGTTCTTCAAATTGGGCTTGTTGATCATGCAGAATTGCTTGAAAATTCTCCTCTTGTTTATTAAGGAGATTAGTCATGAATGTAGTCAGGGCAACCATGTCAGTTGGATCAGCCATCGATACCTTTAAGCAAAAACCAAAAGAAAACCCAGTAAATATTTGGTGAAGAGGTGATATGCGGTAATAGTATACAGATTCTAAGGGAAAATGATCCCTTATGGTGTTGTGGGCCAACTGTTTTTGGGCTATGAGGATGATGGGCCAAAGGTATTGGGCTTTGGGGATTTGCCAGGATCTTGGGCTTAGGATTGCATGTTGTGCCAAAAGTATTGGGCTTTGAGGATTTTCTTAGGTAGGATGAGCCAAGATTTTGGGCTTAGAGTTGCATATTGCACCAAATGTATTGGGCTTAAGATTTTTGGGGCGAAGGTGATTGGGTCAAAAAGTGTTTGACCCTTCTCTGGTTCAAGGCTCCACTTAAAATGAATGTATGTTGTGCAATATGGATGCATGATGAAGATGCAGATATTTAAGGGCTTTGCTTTATGGAACATACAACCTAAAGTCAGATTCTAAGTTCATTACATGAAAAGGTAAGGGCGGCTTGAATTGGGTACCTGTCACACTAGAGCAGCGATATAACTAACCACATGTGAGTCAAGGAGCCTCATGTGGGTCCAACGATACATGCATACTCATTACACCTTTAAAAAGGATTTAAAGAATATGTTGCGGGCTGGATGATTTTACTATCGGCCAATAGACCCAAGGGGGTTACCCATTTGATGTTACTTTCTATCCATTATTTTTTTAGGAAACTAAGGTTTTAAACAAGAAGTCCATATGTAGTGATGCATGAAAAGCTATTTTGAACAAAAGCCAAACTTTGTATGTTACCAAAAGTAATCATCTTTTATCTTTTACTTGAAAAAGATTTAATTGTCCCCGGTGGAGTCGCCAATTGTGAGGCCTTGCCCGAGCACCGGTCCGATCTGTTAAGGGAATCGAAATGCTCTTCGGGAGAAACTTCATAATTGGAACCCACTATGAGTTCTGGAAAATTAGATTTGTATTTTGGCATTGTAAAGGGAGTCGCCACTTTAATTTTAATTATTTTTAATTGGGAAAAATTAAAGGAAAACCAAATTAAGTTGACTCCAAATTATTTATTTTATCCCAATAGAAAAGCACTAATCCACGAGTGACCAAAGAGAGCTCGGGGATCAGGTTTTGGTAATAACAGTAAATTTCTTTAGTTTGGCTAAAGTACAAAATAACTTTATCAAAATATAATTTTTGTGTATGCATGAACATGGATAAAGAATATGAATGAAACAGTTAAAAAGTGATGTAAATATCATGTGAATGACAGTTATAAAGGAGATAAGCAAAAAACAAAATAAGATAAGAATATCTTTCATCTAACCCTTATTGGGTACTATGAAAAGTACATATTCCTCAATTAATAAAGGAAATGTATAAAATGCATATAAAGCAATAAAAGAAAATGTAAATGAAATACGAAAAGGGAAAATTTTATTTAAAATATTTTAAAGTTTATGCCTTAAAGATTGACATGTCTGCTTATCCCTTTGAATGAGAATCAAACCCCACGCAGTTCTTCCTTCTTGCGAAGGAGGGGTTTTACTCAAAAGAGGTTTTAGTTTATTAATTTAATTCAAATTTTAAATTAATAAGATTTATATCTTTTTAGTTTTAGATATAAATAAAGATGTAACAAAAGGATAAATTCTAGTTTTGAATTTAGAATTTTTTTAAAAAAATGCAAGATAAATGAATTATACCTTTATTTTTCTTGACTTTTTCGCCAACAAGGCGAGCTTGGATTCGGCTTCGGAGCTCCACTTCGGATTTAGGAACTCAAAACGAATAATAACAATTTTAAATTAAAATAATTTTAGTAGGTGGAAGGATTTGGATATAGAAATGTGATTTCAATATATCGAAATTGACAGAGTTTTAGTTATAAAACAAGTGTTTTTTGGATTCCCCCAATCTCCTATCCCTTTTCTGAAGGGAGGAGGGGCTATTCATAGAGAAGAGATGGAGAGGAAATGGGCGGCACGCTTCTGGTGCCGCCCAGGTGGTTTCTGGCCTGGCTCGGTCTGGTTCGCCCGGATCGACTTAGTTTTGCACTATTTTGGTCTGTTTTGGCTTGTTTCTGATTCGATTTGGGCCCGGTTTGATTCTATGAGTTAGTAATTGAAAATCGATCGTCTAGGGGTGCAATTTTAAGGGTTTACAAAGCCCGGCCCGGCCTAAATTATATATATTTTAAAAACAAAAAATTAGTTTTTCACTAACAAATTTTACCAAATTTGCTTAAAAACTAACTAATTTTATGCTAAAAAAATTTGCTTAAAAACTAACTAATTTTATGCTAAACAAATAAAATTATACAAACACATATTGAAATTTCAAAGTCTAAACAATGAACTAAAACACTTTAGAAATTTCAAATATATATATTTTTAATATACCTTATAAAGTCGGGCCGGGCTTGACTTTTAAAATATGTGACCAAGCCCGCCCACAAAATTTACTGGTTTTAATCGAGTTTGGGCCGGGCTGGACTTATAAGTAATATGCCTTGTCCAATCCCTATAATTTTGGAGTGGGCCTGGTGGATACCTGAGCCCATGAATAGGTCTAATCAACACTGAGCTTATTGTTTGATCTGAAATAGATAAGTAGATCAAGATTTGTTCTCCAGGTAACGGTCTACTCAAAATCTTTTTGGAACTAAGAAAAGCTTTAAGTTTTTCGAACGGTACTTCACATTCTACTGTCCATTCGAAGGTATCTGTCTTTCTCAATTTTTTAAAGAAAGGCATACATTTCTTTGCATATTGGGATAAAAATCTATTAAGAGCTGCTATATTTTCGGTCAGTCTTTGAACCTTTTTCACGTTCTTTGTAGGCGACATGTCAAGGATGGCTTTCACTTTATCTTGATTTGGTTATATTCCTTGCTAGCTGACCATGAATCTGAAGAATTTTCTCCTTTTTATGAAAAAGGCACACTTCTCAAGGTTTAATTTCATTCCATATTCATTCATCACTCCGAACACTTCCAGCAGGTCTTGGATATGATCTTCAAAGCTTTTACTTTTAACCATCATATCATCAACGTTTGCCTCTAAGTTCTTACCCAACAAATGCTTGAACATCTTGTTGATAAGACGTTGGAAGGTGGCTCCGGCATTCTTGATACCAAAAAGCATGGATATGTAACCGTAAGTTCCTTTTTCAGTGATAAAAGATGTTTTTTCTTCATCATCATAATGTATCCTTATTTGATGGTACCCCTATTTTGCATCTAGTGAAGATACAAAACCTACCCAACTATTGAATCTGCTAGCTTGTCAATCATTGGTAACAGAAATGAGTCTTTTGGAAAAGATTTGTTAAAATCAGTGAAATCAACACACATCCTATAGGTTCCATTGGGTTTCTTCACTAAGACAAAATTGGCTAACCATTCAGGATAATAAACTTCTCGAATAAATCCTGCTCCTATCAGTTTGTCAAACTCTTCATCAATAATTGCTTGCCTTTCAACTTTAAAGCACTTCTTCTTTTGCTTTGTAGGTTTGAAGTTAGGATCAACACTAAGTTGATGTGTGATAATCTCTAAACTTACCCCTTTCATTTCAATTAAGGTCCAAGCAAAGCTGGGCAAACTTTCATTTAAGATTTTTTTTTCCTGTTCTTCTCTCAAAGAGGAGTTGATCAGCAAAAATCTCTTCGGATCTTCTTCTTGAACAAAGAATTTTTCTAACTTTTCCACTGGCTCAGTTCTTTGGGCTAGCTTTAATTCTCCTATTTTCTTTTTTATCTCAACCATTGCCACTTCCTCAGAATTTTGTTTTCTTTTTTTTTTTTTTTTTTATCTTTTCTTAATCTGCTTGTTTAGTCAATCTGAGTTCCATGCACACAGAATTCTCCTGATGGCTTTGGGATTACCATTTTTAATCTTCTGGTGTTAACCAAAGCATCCAGTGCATATAACAACGGTCTTCCTATTAAGACATTATAGGCTAGTGATGCTTGAACAACTACAAAAGTAGCCATTATAGTAACACGTTATAGTGCTATGCCTATAGTAAAAGGTAACTTGATCACTCCTTTCGATGGGACTTTAGATTCGTCCAATATGTGAACAAGATTATTCAATTCTTCAAGGTCTTCTTCTTTCAATCCCATTTTCTGGTATGCCTATATAGTGATCAAATTTACATAACTACCATCATCTATTAAAATTCTCTTCACTATAAAATTAGCAATGATAGCTCGAATTACCATGGGATTTGCATGCGAAGCTTCTGATGTGCTTTTGTTAATCCACATATTAGCTCCATTACAAAATACAAATTCTGGTGCTTTCTGTTTTCTTGCCAAAGCCTTTGCTTTGGTTCTGCAAATTGGAGTTTGAACAGGTTCTCCGGTTAGACAATGAATAATACCTATCGAACCATCATTAATTTGTAGGTTGTTTGTCTTTGTCGTGGACAACTTCTACGTCTTCTCTGCCAACTTTCTTCTCCTTCAGAAACTTCCCAAGATATCCTTGCTGAATGAGCCTCTCAATTTCTTCCATCAATGATCTACATACATTGATATTGTGGCCGAGAGTATCATGAAAGAGACAGTATCTAGTCTTAACTCCGGCGCTCTTCTCATTGGTCTTGGCCTCATCCATATGTTTTGATCTTGAAATGTTGCAAACACCTCTGCTGGACTTGCGCTAAGAGGTGTGAGCTTTGAAGGATCGAAGCGTGGTTGCCTAGGTCTTCCCAGACCTCTTCTTCTGAAGCTCGTATCTTTTTCGTTCTTCTCCACTACTGGAATCTGTTTGCCTCC
The DNA here is from genome assembly GCA_949750685.1 of Vernicia montana. NCBI lineage: Eukaryota > Viridiplantae > Streptophyta > Magnoliopsida > Malpighiales > Euphorbiaceae > Vernicia > Vernicia montana. The sequence goes on along the minus strand of CATKHJ010133329.1, from coordinate 4,991 downwards.
CTTCTTCTGTTTTTTCACAATTTCTGGTGGATTAAGAGCTTTGAATCTTCTTCTCTTCGAAATCAAACTATAATTATAGGCATCATATTACCTGATATATTTCTGACCTATGGTCATCGCCTCTTCTAAATATTGAGGTGCATGTCTGCTTAGGGCTTGGAAGTAATCCCTATGAGTTGTTCCATTTTGAAGTGTTTCGATAGGCCTCGACTGATTTAATTTTGTCACCTTCAAAGCTTTTCTATTGAAGCGTGCCATATAACTTCGAAGATTTTCACTATCTTCTTGAACTACTTGCTTCAGGAACTGAGTTCATTTCTCGGTTGGAATACTAGCAGCGAACCGATATATAAAGTTCTCTACAAGCTGTTTAAAGGAACTCACACTTCCTATTTTCAATCTGTCGAACCACCTTGTTACAGCTACCTCTAAAGACCCTCAGAAGGCTCTACATAATAAAACATCGCTTGTGGTTTGTAATTCCACAGCATGGTTATAGTCCATTACATGAGTCTTCATATCAGACTCTCCATTATATCTCTTAATAGTCGATGGTTTAAACTTTTCTAGCATTTTGTAATCACTTATTTTTTTTTACAAAAGGTGATTTTAGAGCAAGTGCCAGATTTTTATCCATCACCTTCTTTCCTTTATCGCCACCCATCTCCTCGAAAATCTTTTTCATAGTTTCTTTTATTGCTTCTGGATCATGTTGGCTAGTAGCCTCTTGGCTCTGCTAACCCTTATGTCTTTTCCAGTGTGAAGAGAATGATTGAGATATTCCTGTTCCTTTTCTTCCCTTCCTAGAGTATCCTTTAAGCTAATGAGCTGATTGTTTTTATTTTTATCCAACCTATCATCTTTCTTCTGATCACTTCATTCTCCTTTATTCTCATTTGCATGTTGAGATCACCGTTCATCTTGAGACAACCCTCAATTGTCCGCATGAAAATATTTTTCACGTTCATGCCTTCTATCCCTTCGAGGTGAAAGGATGCCTCCATTATCCTCTTCATCTTGGATAAATTCATCTCTATCCACACTTACTATCTTAGATTTTAGTTTTTTACCTTGACTATTTTCTACTTCTTCAACTGCATGAGTATTAATTCATGAATCAAAGATTTATTCACGTCTCCTTTCATGATATGTTCTGAAACAATAGTTGCATCATGAATTAGAGGTGAAGGTGTTAGTTTTTGAACAGTGGCTAAGGCTTATCCTATGGAAGATAGATGTGAGACAATATAATTTATAAACTGCTAGGATGATGAAATATCAACTTGTGGTGATGTAATAGAAGCGATGATTAGGAGGGCTGGAACACTGTGCAACATCAAATTACTCAAATATTGTAAGAAAGTGGCTAGATCCACAAAAGTAACTTGAGAATTTTGCATGGGAGAATGCTGAAGTGTTGGAGTTGTTGTGGATGGAGTTTCTAATAAGCCTTGACTTACTAGAACCCCTTGCATAGACGTTCCTGGATCTTGTGGAGGTGGAGTGGAGGTGGTGATTCTCCTTCACGTTGTGCCATAGTTCTTGAGTTTTTGCAGGATATTTTCTAGTTTTTTGTGTTTATTCAAGTTTTGGTCACAAAAGTAAAGAAAGGAAAGCCAAAATAGTTATCCTCAAAGAGGAAAAGAGACCGTGAGTCTTAAGGAACCCAGCTATGCTTGCTTCTTTTCCCCAGACGGCACCAATCTGATTCGCTTATAATTTATTTAAGAGGGAATGGACTAGATTCATAGGAAAACTTGTTGAATTGATTTGCAAAATACACAAGGAAGTGAAAGAACTCAGGCCTTAGGCTGGGAATAAAGTTGCGACACTCAAGTTAGTCATAGAATATTATTTTTTTTAAAAGCTTAATGTGAAAGCTAAATTTTTGTAAGTGAAAGAATGAGGTAAGAGGAGGAAGAGTCAGCTAGCTCTACATGAGGATGCAAGATAACCTTTTATACCTGACTAAGCAGAGATATCTTCTGATGAATGGAGGAAGCAACACTTGTCTACTCCTTATGATGACAAGGAGAAGAGTAGACAAGTGTCATCTTAAGAAGCCTCTTTCTTATGAGATAGGTGAGCTTGTATGCTCTGTCATGCTTGGCCATTATGTTTAACATCAGATAGCTGATATCATTAGAATGATGTGGAAATAGTGTTACCTGTGAGGCCTCGCCCGAGCATCGGTCCGATCCGCTAGAGGGAATCAAAATGCTCATTTGGGTTTGAACTCACGATGAAGCCCTCGGGCTTAGATTAATTGATTTTGAAAAGTGATTTAGATTCGACACCTTACTTTATTTTTGTTTGGAAAAATATAAGGTAAAAACTCATTTTAACTCCAATTATATCCCAAAGGAAAAAGATCACTAGCCTCGAAACCAAAGAGGATTCGGGAATTAGGTTTTCGGTTCATTTTAATTAGTTTGACATTTAATAAAGTTGTGACTTAAAATTAATTTCATGAATTATGTACAATAAAATAAATGCATGATTTATGTAAATAAATGAAATAATAAGGAAATAAAAGAAAGAGAAAAATAAGATAAAGTTACAATAAAAATTCAAATTAGGGAATATCTCCTTTAGCCCTTATGGATTATAGGGAAGTCACACATTCTCCAAACCAATCCTAATAAAATCAATGTAACAAAAGAAATTAAATTAAAGTGAAGAAAGTGATGAGGGGAGAAGATGGTTAATTTTAATTGGATTCGATGTTTGGACCAAGCATGCCTGCGTATCCCTTTGAATAAGAATCAGAACCCACATAGTTCTCCCTTCTTGCGAAGGGGTTTGTTTAGTCAAACCACTTTATCATGTTTTGATTGATTGATTGATTTTAATTGATTACCATATTGAATTAATTATTTCAAATTTTAATTAACTAACCTAAGTGAATCAATTAAGAGAAAAGAATTAGGCAAAGAGCCCAAAGGGAAAGAAGAGAATAATCCCGAGAAGGGAAATAAATAAATAAAAAGACTAATCCCAAAGAGGGAAAAATAAATTAAATAAAGAAAAGGAAAAGAGAAAGGAAAAGAAGCTTACCTTGCACTTGAGCGGCTTTGGAGACTTGGCGGCGTGCTTGCCTCGAATGGCGGGGAACTTGGCTCGGATGGCGAGGAGAGGGTCGCCTCGGGAAGTCATAACCAATTTGCTTTGCAAAGCAAGGAGCAATAGTAGAGCAAAAAATAAAATTAAAAGAAAAGAAAATTTTAAAACTAGGAAGCTCGTTCCTTGGCGGACCAAGCTTTAGGGGGGTGGATTGCTTGATGCAAAGGTTAATCAAGCAAGGGATTTAGGAGTCATCCTGAGGTGAAGAATAATGAATTGGGAGGCCTGAATATATAGTGAAAGGGTTTGGGATGATTTTGGGCAAATTTCAATGTGGGAAAAATGGACTTGGGACATGCTGCTGCACAGGGGCTCTGCGGTACCGCAGAGGCCGCCTACGACAACAAAATGTTACCGCAAATTGGCTTTGCAGTACCGCAGGAGCCACCTGCGGCAACCGCAGTGCCACTTTTGGTTTTTGGGCCTGTTTTCATCCATTCTTCTTCCCGTTCATCGCCGCACTTTCATCAAATGTTTTTTTAGGTTCAACCACATGTAGGGGGTTCAAAATTAAGGGTTCACATAAGCCTATAGCCATCGCGATTCCCTTATTGCGGTCGCGATATGCACCTTGCGGGCGTTACACGTTACTGTTCACGTGACTGTTCATGCTGATGGTAAATTCAGGCAGAGAAGTTCGTGGTTGGCTTCGCGTCCATAGTAGCGGTCGCGACTTCCTTGTCACGGGCACGACTTAAGCCCTGCAACTCCACTTAACAATTTAACCTTCAATTCTCCAAAATTCAACTTGTAACTCATTCATGCATCACTTAGCATATTAATACTACTTATAATACTCATTCACATGATCAAATAAAAGTACACTTGAACTTGGGGTATTACAAATCACCATGAGACTCAACGTCTTCCCTCTCCAACTTTATATCATTAGCTTGCTTGTTAACTGTATCCATTTGTTAAGATTCATGCCTAAATCTTAAAAATTTTAATGAATTATTTTTCTTACTAAAGATGGAAGAAGAACAAGAAAGAAAACATCAACCTTTTGCCAATATTTAGCAATGTATCTAGTAGCAGTAGCTACTTCAACAACGCACAAATCCATTTATGCTCCCACATAAAAGAAACAACACTATCTATATTCTACACCATTAATTTTCATCTTTATACCAATTTCCACCATAAAAAAACCCAAGCCAATAACTTCCATCAATTGACAAAAAGGTTTCACTAAACCAAAGCATTCAAAACCCTAAACTCTTAAATCCAACAATGAGTTCCAAAGTGGGAACTACTTCCACAGAAAGAAAATGCAATAACAATGGAACCACATGAGTCTTTCTCTTTGTCTCCAATCCCAACATTTAATTTCCTGATACTAACAATAAACATCCACACAGAAACAATGGAAACCCCCTGTAGCAATGATTAATTTCTATAGAAAATACAAATAAAAATACCAAAGAACCAATTTACTCTGTGTGAACCCTGAATTTCGCACCATCTAAACCCACGAACATGCAAAAAGGACTCAGAAACCGAAACGAGCAAGAAAAGGTCGAAAAAATTGAAGAACCAACCACAGTTTGGCCTGGGTGACCGCACAAGGGCCCCCAAAAACCACACAGGGGCCCCCAAGAACTGTACAAGGGCCTCTAGGAACTTCACAAGGCCTGTGCGGTCCCAAATAGGCCCTGTACAGTCCTGCCTTGTCCTGTGTGGTCCCAGTTGGTGCTGTGCGGTCCAAAAACCTGTCTGTGCGGTCTTAGAAGGCTTCTATGCGATTTTGGTGTTTTTGGTCAGTTTTCCCACATTGGAAAATGTGAAAATCTTCCCTAGCTACTATTCCTATATAAACTACCCTCCCCCAACTCATTTCCACACACCTCACTTGCCAAATCAAACCT
>CATKHJ010133297.1:0-10604 GCA_949750685.1 Vernicia montana | reverse complement strand
AGTTTCCATATTAGTACCCGTGTCTAGGGTTTCGGGACCCCTATTTAAACTCCTATTTTGCCTGTTTTAGGGCATACAATAATATTCAGAAAAACTTAAACCCTAAAACGGCTTTGCCATTTTACTTACGCTGCGTCATATTCAACTTGAATCAACTAATAAAAAGTTTTGAGTTGTGGCTATTTATTTTTACATAGGAAACTTTAAGTACTATAAACAAGAGTAATTAAATTAAACTAAATTAATTGTTTTGCTAATAGATCGGAGCTCCTCTTAGGACATAAAATGATTGCAAGATTAAGAATTGAAGGCATCAGTATGTCCGATCGCAAAGTTAGCAAGTTCTGGGATCTGTTCACCGTATGATCGAACGACAAGAGTGATTGCCCCTCGCCCCCTCCCCATTGAATACACCTGCCAATGTCATTATAACCCCAATTCCAAAGCCACAACTACTTCCTCTATTGCCAATAACACCAAAGCCACCTTGCAGCCATAGCATCCACCCACACATTCCTTTTATGTTCTTGAGATGACAATACACAACAACTCAATACCAAATACCAATCAAATCAATGTAATAAATTTATGATTTTACTTTTGTATCAGACTTTGCAAACATTCAATCTGACAATACTCAACTACTGAGGTCCACCTTTTCCTCTCATCATTTCTTTTATTTTCTTTTTTTTTTAATCAAATTTTTACTTTTTTATTTTTTATAATACTAAGACTACACGTAATAGTTATACTTATTAATAAGTCTGAATTTAAAAATATGATTTTTTTTTTTTAAAAAAAATAGATCCATTCAATCTAAATTTTTTTTTTTTTCATAAATTGAAGTCTACCATTTAACTCATAAACATAATTAGTAATAGCTACTCAATGAAATGAAGGATGAAACCTCATAAAGTTGAAATGAAAAAAGAAATTTAATTGGATATATTATTGTTATTGAGTACCGAAAGCGCAATAAAACTTCTGCTGCAACCCACAAATTCACTGGGCATAGGAATATAAATGAATAAAAAAGAGCCGAAAATTTATTACTACTGGTACAGTTTGGTCCAATTTATAAAAATGTTCACCATGTGATAGGGCTGAGATTGACAATGATGCAAACGTTAATGTTAAATGTACTACTCCCAGTCCCAGAACAGAGTATTTGTGGTAATACAGTAATTATTTACAAGATCAGGGTTGATATTTGAAATACCATTTATGGGAAAATCCCAAATTCCGTCAAACTCACTACTGACTCTGCTACCCAAATAAACTCTACACTGACTCGTAGGGAGGAAGGAGAGGAGTAGAGCCTTGGAAATTGTACCCAGGCCCCCCTTCTTTCATTTACTTCAAAACCCTCCCCCTATACCCTCCCCCCCACCAAAACTCTATGACCTCAATTCCTGACTTTCTTCTTCCTCGTTTCTAATTACTTTTCTGACCCTCTCTCTCTCCTTTTACTTTCGTGTTAGAAATTCTCCTAACTATTAACACGTTTACGCAATATTTTATTAAGATGATGGATAAATGGGAGAATGGGATGGATTGAAATCTAAGGAAATACCATAGAAAGGAAAGATTGTTCTTTTTTTTTTTTTTTTAACTTGTTTAATTTGGATAGAGAGAGAAAGAAAGAATCCTCTTTACTTTTGTAGTTATGGAGAATAGACTAAGAAAAAGAAATAAGTTAATATGACGAATTTATAAATATATCATTACTTGACAAGTATACGTAAATAATATGTAACTGAAAGCTGTGAAATGTTAAAGATATAAATGAAAAATGAAATTAAAAAAAAATATATTTTTTACTTATTTCCTCTCTTAGTTCAATTTGGGAAGATAAAAATTGTGAATCAAATGGTGTGAAAAGAGCATTACTAATTCTTTCATTTGTTAACCATCCATCCAACCAAATAGAGAAAGTGAATTCTCACTTCTCATCATTCCTTCCATCATTTTCTAATAGGCTTAGTCAATAATATGATACTTATTTTTGCTACATCGGATGGGAAGATTATAAGATTTTGAATCCTTAATATTTTACACTATGAAATAAACACTCGATCACTAGACTATTATACTTTGTTATTCTCTCTATCCTATATTATTTGTCGTTTAAGGTTTTCTCACGCTAATTAAGAATTGGATTTATTACATATATAAAAGACTAAACTATCTTTAATTAATAAAATTCCTCACTTATTATTTATAAATTTCTAAAATGAAACAATTACTACTACTAGAATTACACTGCCATCAATTACTTATTTCTTAATAAAAATGAGTTTCTAATTCACTTAAATCAAATAAATACTGTAAATATAAAAGAATATGAACAATCATATTCATTGTTTACAGGAACAATGAGTATTGGAAAGGAAAAATATGCCAAAGATGCATTGGATAATTATTTATAGAGAATGTTTAAATAAGGATATATTTGGAAGAAGTTAATTAATTGTTTATAGATAATAGGAAAACGTCAAATAATATAAAGCAGATTGAGTATTATTTAGTACTCCCTCCATTTTTTTTATCTGTCGTTTTTTGAAAAAAAAAATTCAAAAAATTTATCATTTTAAGAAATCAATAAAACTTTAATTTTTTTTTTCCAATTCTATCATTATCATCTACTCTATAATTAATACACACATTATCTATTACTCTATAATCAACAAGGGTAATTTAATCATTTTATTCTTGAAATTCAGAGCAATTAATTATTTATTAATCTTTGTGAAATAACAAAAAATGACAGATAAAAAACAATGGAGGGAGTATGAAATAAGTGAGGTAATAAGAAAGTAGAACTTCTTGAAAAGTAAAAAAAAAATAATTTTTTTATAATCATGATTGAATAAAATTTCTAGAAAGTAAATATTTTCACTTTTAAAGTTTAAGAGAATTAACTTTTTTAATGAGAGTTAGGTAAGTGAGACTTTCTTAATTGAGATAAATATAAATTGACATATCTATCATGCATTAATAATTGTGTCTCTTTTTATCAATTGGTTGAAATGGTATTATTGTCTTTTATTTTATTAGTTTTCAAAAAATAACAATATAAAGTAAAAAAAAAAAACTTATGAGGAAGTTATATGCAAACCAAATATACAATTACTTATATTTTATGGAAAATAATTTTTTGAAAAAAAAAATATACTTCCTGTAAAATAAGTTATGTGATTCCAAACATTACCTTTGAAAGATAAATGAAAATATCAGTATTTATAAATCTATTTATTTTTTATTTGCCAAAGTGTTTATTTTTTTTTTATTTTATATATATATATATTTTAATTTTTTTTGCACTGAAGTGTTTATTTCTTATTCCGGGTCACATAATTTTGCATAAAAAGTAATCACAAGGGCATAATGGTCAGATTGTTGGCAGTGTCCAGGAAATAATATGTAGGGTTCTGGGCTATAGAAGTTATGAGGCGATCTGCCATACCACTGCATGACGCAGTTATGGCAGCTGAATTTGCAGCACTTTTTGGTATCTATGGTCACGACTCACGGAGCCACTACTAGACCATTCCTGGCCTTAGGATACTGATTGTCAGACTCTTTTTTTCATTTTTTAAATCACCATCAGATTATTTTTTTCAAAATTTATTCAAATTAAATCTGAAAATAATATTATAAACTATATAATAAAAATAATTATTTAACTTTTAATAATTTTATCACTAAATTTTTAATCACATGAATAAAAAGATTTGGAGCGGAAAATCTGAGACAATGCTACAATTTTTCTTTTTTTGGTTAAAAGTAGTATTTTATTTGAAGATTTTTTTATTAAAATATATCATAATTAATTTTTTTAATTTTATTATTTTAAAATTAATTTTTTAATCTCTATATTAAGTTTAATAAGATGTATATTTTTTATAAAAAAAATTAAAATATCTTAAAACATAATAACTTAATAATTAAAATATATTATATTTTAAAAATTTAAGAATCACAATATTATACTATAAGTTAAAGTGTTAAGAATTAAAAATTTAACAAAAAATTATAACTTTGTAACCATTATTAGGGTATTGGGTTTGGGTTATTAACAAAATTTTTGAATTGAAAGTAACAAATGGCAAAGACTATAGTGTTGCGGTAATTTAACTAATTTATTTTTCCATACACTTAATTAAAAGGAAACCGTATGCATTGATTAATTAGTGATATGCTCAGAAAGAATTTCGATCCTGGCACACAAGCGATAAGTTTAGGAGACCACTCTAATACTTAAGTAAAAAAAAAAAAGAGATTATTAAACTTTTAGTTACTAAAAAGTATTTAAAATTGTCTTACTTCTTTAACGAAAAAAAAAATACTATTTATAGAAGTGTGTTCAATGTATCGAATCTTTCTTATAGTCGAATTATTCTCTCAGCATTATATATGGAGATGGATTATAATTTTATAGTTAGATAATGACTGTCTCACCTAGAACGATCAATTTATATTAGGATGGAACAATTAGGAAACTCATATATATAATTGAAGATTATTAGAGTTTAGAGGCGAGTAGGGTGCGCTCCTCTCTCGTATGAATTGTGATTATACATGCACGGAGTTTTGTGGGTATATATATATATATATATATATATATATATATTTTTTTTTTTTTTTTTTTTTTTTTTGCCGAAAGAGTTTTGTGGGTATATGGGTTTTAAATTTCAGTTAAAGGCCACGAGTACATATTTTAAACAAATGCTTAGCCATATATAAATAAATGCACATATTTTGGGATAAGTGTTGTTTTCTAAGAATTCTTGATGACTGGGTTGAGTTATTCATATAGTACTATCATATTTTATTCTTGATGTTTTCTAAGAAATTATAAATTAAATTAGATATACATAATAACATTCTTTATATTTCTTTTTCTTTCCTTTTAATTCTTTCAAAACAAAAAATTAAAGGCCTAATTCATTCTAACAAAATAATGTACGTAATTTAGTTTATATAACTGTTGAAGAAGAAAAGAGAGGTGTTTAGATTTATTTGCTGAAATTTATAAGTTATCATGAATATATAGTGGTTATATATTTAGTCTTGTCGAGTAATTAATAAAAGTGAAAGAAAAACAATAGTGGTCTTTATATGTAATTATATTACAAATAAATGAAATAGATAAAAATGCGTGACGGCAAAACCCGTCAGTCGGCGAAGACTTGGGTGGGAAGAGCTTATCAAATCAACCATTCATAGTATGGATTGTTTAATGAATATAAAAAATAAGGGAAAATACAATAAAATATTTTGTGATTTAACATTTAATTTAAATGATGGTTGAGATTTTTTTGTGACATTTTTATACCATCCGATTATTTTTATTTGACATTTAACTGTTAAATTGAATAACACGGTTAATTTTTATGATGTGGTATTAAATATTAAATTTTTAATAAGGTGAATGACAATTAGACTTGTGGGACTCACAATCTTATTAAAATTAAAATTTTTAATCAATTATCAAAATTTAAAAAAAAAGAAATTTAAGAATAAATATAATATATTTTATTTAATTAATTAATGAAAATTGAAACCCCTGGAAATCGAAGGCCACCGCTTGAAAACATCGTAATTGGGCAATGGTTGGGATTGAGCTGGAGCAAGTTAATGTTGGCTTGTGAGGTGCTGCATCGAGCCTGCTTCGACCATCACCACACTGGCTTCGTCCAATTGCCATCAACGCTGAACCAACATATTCGGATTGCAAATAAAATTTGCGATCGAGACTCGCTTGCTTGCGCCACCACTGCGAACTTCTCTCCACCGCTGGCTGCTACTTTGTCCGGCCATCACCACTCTAATCCTTTGTCGTCGCTGATTGTTGTTGCAACTTCTCCGATCTCCTTCTTCATTGACGTGTTACCAAATAAGTTAGTTCCTGTGGCTTGGCTCAGACACACGGTGGTCGGTGATGTTGGACTCCTTACGCGCGAGTTGGAGGCGTGGATAGATGGCAACAACGATGGTGATGAAGTGTTGGCGTCGACTAGGCCTTAAGTGGTCGATTGGGACAGCGATGGTGATGGTGACGATGACGATGACGAAGGATATTCGCATAAAACACTGCGTTGTAATGTAAAATGTTGCGTTTCAAATTTTTTTTTTCATTCTTTATGTTATGACACGTGTGCGCCACATAAGAAAAGCAATGACATGTGTGCGCCACATAGAAAAATTAGTACTATTATTTATTTTTCCCATCAACACATTTAACGGTATTACGTAAATTAGTACTAATGTGTATAACAGATAAAATCACAAGGTATTAAAATGTCATGCAACAAACTACAACTCTCATTTAAAATAAGTATAAAACCATATGATATTTTACTGTAGTTTCTTTTAAAAAAAATTCCATTTTATTGATTTTTTTTATTCAAGTCGTAGAAGTCAAATTGTAGCATTGTAGTTAATTAAGGAAGGATTAAGATAATTAATAGTTAATACTAAATGCTGTTTTATGATTTTAAGGGCATGAATTAAGAGACTCTCTAGTGATATATATAGTATTCTTTGCGCTTTCCCATTATTATTGCTAGTGTGTGTGTGTGTGTGTGTATATATATATATATATATATAGGGGGTGTCAAAAAGGATCATGACACGTTAATTCGATTCGTCAAATACAAAAAAATTTCGTATTAGGGTTGAAGTTTAGCAGATTCGTGTCGGTAAACGGATTGACCCATTTATGACACTGCTTAAACGAGTCGTATAACGGGTTGACACACTAACCCGTTACAATCTGTTTAATTTCATGTGTCGTATTGAGTAGTGTCAATTCGACCAATCCATTTATAATCTGTATATTTTTTAGTAATATTAAGAGTTAAAATAATAATTTATATTGCATTAGAAGAGACAAATAAAATTAATAAAAAAATCAAATGACAAAAAAAAATCAAAGATAAAACAAAATCTTATTTAAACTTATTTGATAATTCTTGCTTGAATATTTGAAAAAATATGAAATTTTTAATGAATTTACAATTTTAATCATAATTTGATTTATGAACAATATTATAGCTAATTTTTGTAATAAATATATTATATTTTTCAAGTTATAAATATTATACAAGTTAAATGTGTTATGTCAGGTTCATAACCTATTAAATAAACGGGTTACACGTATCGTATTCGTGTAACTCGTTTAATTTTCGTGTCGTGTTAGGGTGATATGATTAATAAATGGATCGTATTCGTATTAACCCTAATCGTGTTACCTGAGTATATCAACCAGAGACGAACACGATTCACCAACTTGTTTATGACACCACTATAATAGGCTTTTTTTTTTTTTTTAAGCCATATATTTAGGCTTTTAAGTTATGTCTCATTGTTATCTCTTATTTTAGGTGAGAATAAATGGTTTAGTCATTTATATATTTGCTTATTCTCAACCGTACCACATAGTAATTTATCTCTTAACATATGATACATGTGAGGAGAATCCAATACATAAAACTAAACTTAAGAGTTGTGCAAGTAGTTTTCTTAAAAATTAATTTTATATGAAATTATATCATCAATTTTTTTAAATCATTATGTTTTATAAGTTTTAATTAAAATTTATATAGATTAATACATATAATATTTTTTTATTATTTTTTCAACTAATCCATATATTTGTAATATAAGTTAAATAAAAATATATATTCAAAACCACACAAAACGCTGATCAAAACTAGTTTTAATAATTTCTTTATTTTAATAATTGTTGATATGTGAAGAGAATTTAAAAAAAAAATGTGATAATGATTACGGAGAAATCTCAAAGGCTGTCTTAATTACATACATGTAGAAAGATGCGAATCTTACACAAAAATAGGGTTTATCTCAAGTCGATGGGATTTTGTGAAAAGATGTAAACCTTCCTCTTGCTCTTCCAGCTAACTAAGATTTTGTTCAATTATGAAACTATTTACATGATTAATTAGCTGCCATATCAAATTAACAATCCTTAACTTTTTAAAGAGAATATTAGCTAGATTTGATATTGATGGACCAACGACTGACTTTAGGTTTATTCTTAAAAAAAAAAAAAAGAAGAAGGTTAATTTCCTTGCAAATTTTCAATGAAGGAATTATCACTGATAAATAGAAAAATATTTAATTATTAAATTATTAACAAATATATCAGGGGAAAAACAAGAGATTATTGCATTATTTTTATTTTTTATAATTGTTGTTGTATAATATTATAAATTATTTTAAACTAAATTTCAACTAAAATTTAAACTCTAAACCTCCTTTGCAAAACACTCTAAATTAATTAACTCTTTTGCTTTAGAATCGAAAACAATATCATGATTTTTCAGTTATACTTCTCAATTGAGGTAAAATTTACTAAAAAAAAAAAATGTTAGTTTTACTTTTAAATTGAAGCAAAATTTACTAAAAAAAATGTTCTACTTTTCAATTGGAGTCAAGTTTACTAAAAAAAATTACATTTCTACCTTAAAGTTGCTAAATTTATTTTTTCCAAGCAAATTTTCGATTGTGCACTTAATGTAGATAAGAATTTTCCTGTAACAACATTTAACATCATTTTTCTTTAGACAAAATTCTAATATACACCGATATTTCAGTTTCATACCAACTGACAAATCATGCTAATCCTGGTGGGAGTTAGAATACTTGGTTTAGAGGCCAAATAAACAGTCAATTATTTAAAAAAAAATAAATTAATAATACTTTTTTAATCAAAACATATATAATTATATCAAATTATCATTGTTTATAAGTTCAATTCTATTTGACGCCTAATTAAACAAAAATGTTGTTTTATTTATAATATTTAAATAGATACTTTTTTTTTTTTTTTTGTAATTATAACTTATTTAAATAGATGCTTAATTAATACATAAAGAAATTTGTAAATATTTAATTTGGAGTTCATGTCTGGATAATTTATTAACTTAATGCATGTTGAATGAGTAATTGAGGGTCAATATTTCGCTTTTGAATTTTCATTCAATTATTTGAAATATTTGATAAACACAATGTTTAGAATAGTATTTCAAGATTTATCAATTAATATTTCAAAAGTAATTTAGATGTTAATTAAGAGTTAAAATATCTAAGTTTCAACAATGAACCTTCCAAGTAATTGCTTGTCACTAATTATTGACCATTAATTGCTAATAATAATTAATTACAATTGTTAAACCAAACTTGTCTTCATATCAAACTATTGAATAATTAATACTTTCCAAAAACTCGGCCAATTTATTGTATTTATAATTTAATTAGAGAAAAATAATAGAAATTATGTTGAACGTGGCTATGTGAAATTTTCTTTTATCGTCTACTATCTTTCATAGGGTTTTTAGCATATAAAAAATTTATATTTGTAATAACAAAATTGTTTTTATGCGTCAAAATTAAATGTAGTGGAGGAATATGAAAACAATGACAATTCTTAGAGAAAGAAGAATTAGTTATTACTAGTTGTTTTTTCTCAATCTAAATTGACAATGCTAGCTACGTCTGTATAAGTATAAAAAAAAAAAAAAAAAAAAAAATTTGCACACACGCAAAGAAAGAAGAAGATAGTTGGTAAGAGTCCTTAGTGCTACTACTATTCACTTGCATTTCTTTAATCATACATTACGTACATCTTTAACAAATTAATTAAAAACAACATATTTAAATGTTCTCAATTGGACCAACCCTATGGAAATTAATCCTGTACTACAAAATCACATGTTCAATGCTTTTATTTTTATTATTATTTGCCCAAATAAAGAAAATAACTAGTAATTATAGGGGCATGAATCCCAATTCAGTACAACAATATAATAACTACATGGGGTCCAACAATAAATTACAACATAAAAGGACATGGGATCCAACAACAAGCTAACCTGAAAGGGTTTTTGAACTTAGGCTTTAAGCCCAAAAAATTTAAATAAGCCCAAATGTTGAAACTACGTGTAAAATTACACAAATACCCTATGCCTTCCTCTTTCCCGTCGAAAACTTTCACCGGCTCAACCATCTCTGCCGCTTGAGACCAGGACTGGATGGGAACAACATAATAAACAGGGTACTTGTGGCTGTCCAAACCCTAAAAGGATATCAAAGAGCTATATTTTATGCCCTCCAAAGCTAATGAAAGCCCGATGCAGTGTTTCCATGGTAGATATTGGGCTCCTTCCAAAGAAAAGTCAAAGCCAAAAAGGAACTGATCCTCTACTAAGGGCTTTAGATCTCAGTTGTACATGCAAATATGTCATTTTAAGGACAATTGAGGAACCAAAGTCTTTACTAGTCACCTTTTTCCCCTGCCACCAACAAGCATCCGAAAGCATCGCTGAAAATAAAAGTAATTGGTAAGAGAACCTAACATAGCTGTAATATCCCAAATTTTTAATTATTTTTTTAAAAATATTATTTTCACATGGAAATATAAATATTTAATTCGATTTATTGTAATTGTGCTTAATGGTAATTTGAATTACCATTATTATTGTAGAAAATATAATATTTGATTTATTAAGGATTAATTAAATTAATTAAGAAAATGATGATTTTAAAATGGATATTAAAGTTTAAGTAAATTAATTAGT
>CATKHJ010133289.1:0-10595 GCA_949750685.1 Vernicia montana | reverse complement strand
TAATTTTGTGTTTAATTTTTTTTAGAAAAAAAAACATAACTCAATAAAAGATGTTAATAAAATGTTATTTATTACTTTAGTAGATATTTTTATTTATTTAGACAATTAATTATAATTATAATTTAGAATATATATATATATATATATATATATATATATATATATATATATATATATATATATATATATATATATATATATATTCACCAAAATGAAAAAAGAATACATAAAAATTTATTTATACAATTAATATGTGTCACGCCCTGCCCTCGCTCATCACCAAACCGTTCTTATCACTTCGAACTCACTCTATCGAGGTACGACGGTCTTGGGTAAATTTAAGGTCACTGAAAATTTCGTAAAATCCTTTTATACTCTGGATCCACACTTATACAATCACGTTCGTTCATGCGAAGACATAAAGCGAATCACATAGTGCGCCAAACTTTAACTTATAATGATGAAAAAAAAATAACAAATTTGAATTTAAAAAAAGAAATCACTCTTCGTTTTATTTATTTAAATCACTTCAATACATAAACTCTTTTACAATCTATGGAGCTTTCTAAGATAGAGCAACAACAACTATGACTTTTATAACTATTACATATAAAATCTTAAACTTTTAGTCATAAATAGCTAAAGTCTCTTTGGTGGAGAAGGATAATCAAAGAGTTATAGATTTCACCTTCTAACTTCTCTACTAACATCTGAAATCCACAGACGATATGGTGAGTCGTCAATTCAGTAAGAATAATGAAATGCATGCAAACATGAATATATCAATCTGTTTAACAAGTATGCAACATCAATTTAGGTAATAGGAATAATCACATAAGTCGAAAAGAAATAAACTTGTAAGAGGTTCGATTTTGACAGAAACATACATAACATAAGAGTACTCAGGTTAATCATATACACCATATCGCGGGTCTCTGCATATTTATAGCCATTAGAGATCTAATGGGTGACGAACAACAACCTCAAAAGTCTCCGTAACAGTAGCATTAGTAGAACACATCATAGGTGGGATAAACACCATCATCCCCAAGTTAACATTAGTACATTAAGAAAGGACAACTACCATGTCTTTAACATCATCATATGTTTGCGAAGATACATCTAACTTAGTTTATAAACTCGATCAGTCAAGTGACCAGTGTACTTAGTCTAATGGACCTTCCCCTATTAGTTGGGCGTTCTGCCAGTACATCATTGAAAAGATAAACAATATTTGATTCAAATGGAAAATTTATTCAAACATAAGGTTGGCTCAATTGGCTTCGTTAGTTACAAAAACATTGGTTTCGGCCCAAGTGGCCTCGCCAATCACAGTTACAATTAATGACTTTGGCCCAAATGGCTTGGTCAACACATAAATCAACAAGATTTCCAAATGGGTTACAAAAGAAAAGTCATCAACGGATGGTAACAATAACATTAATGAAAATACTTATGAAATTTTCAACAATGGAATGGAATTCAATGATCAATATATGATGATTTTTTCAAAGAACATACATTTCATATTTTGTGTTTCACTTCTTACCTTACCAAATTTCTACTCTTTAGCCAAGGTGCTAGCTTCTCCAATAGAGTCAAAAGAATCATTCTCCACTAGGATCCATCTTAATAACTTATTGATCATTCTTTGGCTCAACATCTATAGTCTTTGGGCTCATCGAATCCACAGACCTATCATCTAGATACACCTAAAGCTCTTCTAAAAAAAGGAGAAGAATCATCTACCATTTGGGTTTTGGGTTTTTATATGAAGAATGACTGTCTCTTTTTAAAGAAAAGATTCAGTTTGAGAATTCAAGTTTAGGTTTGAATCTCTTTGGAATTTAGAGAAAGAAATCTAGAAAAATTTAAGTTTTATAAAGAGAAATGTAACCATTAATAAATGGTTATTGAACACTCTCAAAGGTCTTTAAATAGAAAAGAAATAACAATATTATATTCTTGATTTGATATAAAATCAGTTAACATTCATTTATGGAAAAGACAAATTGCATAGGTAAGGAAATTTTTTATTAGAAATGTAACTTTTTATTAGAAAGGAAAACTTGTATTAATTGTTTAGAAAAAAAACCGTCAGCGGTAGATGAATTTCCATCCTAACCACACATTATCTGATACAACATAAAAATATCTGAACCCACTATCAACTTACACTATACAAGTACGAGCCCATCAATTTACCTCGTAAGCATGTATAGGTATCGAAGCCCTATCATCGAGTCCACAGCTCGTCCTCGTTCTACTCATTTTAAACTTACCCAGTTCCCTTTGTAAATCCATGAACATCTCCATCTTCGCCTTCGACTTCTTAGACTCATCTTATTTGCACCGAACTCTTTAACTTAACCTATCTTGTTTAATTCGTCTCGCTATACTGAATCCTCATATTCGCTCCACTCATCTCACTGAACTGAACACATATGTTCATGTTAGAGTATATGTCCTAGAGCAGTGTATATATTTATGTAAATGTAAAATAACATTATAATTAATGGCAATAAATATATGTTTGTATAAATCAATTGTTACATTGTATTAAATATATATTTGTAGTCCATTAGTAATTTGTAAGAGGATCTATTCTCAAATGTTGAGAATATGGATGACAGATTGCTCTCAAACAAATACAATAAATATTCATGGTCATAGGAATAATGACTGGGCATCATTAATTCCAGAGAGACCATCACCTCTGTTTGTATTCTATAATTAGTATGTGATACTTATGATTATAGAGGCAGTGAGCATCATGCTGCTTGACAAAAATTGTCGATATAAATATGTGGATATTCATGTGATGAATGATTGAACTGTGACGTTAGATGATGATAACATGGAGTTTTATTGCTAGTCAATAAATCATCATCTAGATCATAATTGTACATATAGTCCTTTGACTTGAGGGACACTGTATCTCATTCATTGGTAGTTGGGATTTGTTACTGCTTATATACTAATGCTATTCATGTAAAGGTATATGGCATGTGATGGTTCTAACTAGTTATGTATGGAGGTAAGTGATCGCCAAGAGAGAATTCATTAACTTGAATAAACAAGGAAGAAATCCTATGCTATCTGATTATTTTTGATAATCAAATTCTTAGCCGAGGTAGTAAAGATTCACTAGAAAGGGTTTCTAGTAGGAATCAATTTAGAATCGAGATATAGACATATGATCGAAGTATATTAGAGTTTGACAAATCCATGACTCTAACTAAGATTGAGATTTTGTAATGAAGGGATTTTAGTGTGCGTTAATTATGATTGATGGTCCATGGAATGGATAAGTAATCAAACACTTATCTTCATTCTAATTAGGTAGTCATGAAATATTTTGCTAGACGTCACTCATAACTTATGGGACTAAAGATGAAATAGGAATTTCATATTAGTAGAAAAAAAATATTTTCTCAATCCCATTGCTAATTAGACATGAACCTAGAAAGTCACACATCCAAAAGTAATTATCTTTCAAGCATAAAAGATTTACCATATTAATTAATTAAAATGTTTAATTAATTGATTAGTGGTAAAAGGATTGAACTTGTAATTAAATTTACAAGGACCCTAGCATGTCCTAAAGTTCAAATCCGTAAATATTTCTTTATCGATTAAATTCTAATTTGTATATGATATAAATTGAGAAGGATTATATTGATTAAGTCTATGGATATATAAATGGAATTAATTTTGAGCTTAATAAATGACACTAAATTGCTAAAGCCCATATGTGATATGGAGATAGCTTATTTATGGGTTAAATGATTTTATTAACACTAAAGCCCATATTATGGATTTAGGGGTTAGAGATTCTCAACAACCACAAAGCTTATATGATGAGTTTAAGGGTTGGAGAAAATCAATAACACTAAAGGCTATGTATTGGGTTTAGGGGTTAGGAATCTTGAAATAACCATAAAGCCCATTTGATGTGTTTTAGGGGTTAGAGAAAATCAATAAATCCTATAGCCCATGAAATGAGTTTAGGGGTTAGAGATTTTCCATCTAGCTCAAAATGGTAATTTCTACTTTAAGGCTTAAATGAAATATTCATTAACCCTAAAGGGTAAAATGGACATTTCATTTTTTGCTTAAAGTCAGCTATAGCAACTCAATATCAATTTTGCTTTCTTAATAGCCAACCAAAGGTTCTTTGGCTATTTAAGGGAAATGATGGTGTTGCTAAGAAGACTAATGAATCATCATTTTCTTGAAGTGAAGAAAGCTTAAAGATTAAGAGTTGAAAGAAAAGAAAGAAGAAGTATTCTTCAATTTTCTTGTTCTTTATTTTTTTATCATTTGTTCTTTGTGAAAGAACAAAAGCTTCTTAAAAAGATTAGATCTATCCATAGCAACTTAAAGAAATCCAAACACCAAAGGTTTGATAAAGGAAGATCTTGATTTCATTTGGACTACCAAAGAGAGGAAATCAAGAAATCCAAAAGAAACCAAAGGTAGCTTGAAGGTGAAAGCTTAGTGTGGAAATTCTAGAGGCTCAACACTTGGGGAGCTTGAAGAAAAGTAAAGATTCAAAGTTCTTGACTTCAAGAGGTAATATGATTACCACTTGTTTTTTCTTTTCTTACATATGTGTTTTACACATTAATTAATGTTCATTGCTTGAATGTTTATTGGACCTAAAAATAGGTGTTGTGAAATTTTAAATTATTTGAAATTTCACCCACCAGCTAACTTCCGCTTAATTTGCACCTAATATTCCTTCAATTGACACTACTTTGATCCCAACTGGACATCTAAATCAGATAGTATTTTTCCAAAAATGATCGGATTTTTCCTAAATATGACTGCCAAACTATCCGATAATTAATTTTGGATCCACCATCACTAACCGATAATTTTTCAGAACCTAAAAAGCCCCAAAACAGACCCGGAAGTTCCAAAAATTGACCCGAAAATTGAAAAACCCTGTTTGCATACGCCATCCGTCGGGACAATAGGTGGATCCGCCATCCTCCCCGGTGGATCTACTAACCATTCCGGTGGCAGTCTCCGAGAAGGCCAGAGGCTCCGCCTGATGAAGCCTCTACACCTCTACGCAGAGACTTTCTATCGCGCCAAGTCTGCCAGAGGCTTTGCCGGGTTCAGAGCTGCTCAGACGTATGAAGGATCCGCCGGGTAGGCTAGAGGCTCCACATAGAGATCCGGTGGAGCCTCCGGCTTTTTCTCTGGCTTGTCCCCCTTAGTACCTAAAATGACATTTTTACCCCCTTTTCAGCCCTTTTGACCCCCATCCTTTTGGTCTTTTCACATTTCTCCTCCCCAAAATACCCCCACCTCACTTTGCCTATAAATAGACCTTCCCATCAATCATTTCAACACACCCCTAGAGCTAATATTGATTGCTATCTACTACTACTCTCTCTCTCTCTAATTAATCTCTCATACTCATTTTGGGTAGCCACTTTAATTAATTAAACTCTTTTTGATTTTAATTAAATAATTTTAGTTAGTTTGCACTCAATTTGGTTAATTAATCACTTAATAAATTAAAAATTGGGTAATTAAGTAATCAATCCTTTAAATTAATCTCTTTAAAGATTAATTTAATCAAATCCACCATCATATCCTCTTTCTCCAAAATGGAACTTCGATCCGGTAAAATCATCCACCCATCACATATACCAAAAAAGAAGGCATAAGCCCTTACCCTCACTCAAACCCCAAATCAAATCAATTAAACCAATCTGATCAATCCCTAAACCCCTCCACCTCACCGTGGAATGAAATATGTGGGTTTTGATCCCCATTCAATGGGGGTACATAGTCATGCTTGGTGTCACATCCCACTTTCGGGATGGGATGGTCCTAGGGCATGGATAGGCCTAAGGCCACCGAAAACCCGTAGAACCCAATCATATTAACAAACTAGTACAATTCCGATAACATGTCGATAGTACACTTAACTTTTCCAGAACACAAAACCTGCAAGACAAATTACACTTCAAATAATTTTCCTCCCTTATATCCTCAACTTCATAGCCAATACAAATCCTTCTATTATTTTTCTCACATATACTGATTTATTTTCAAGATTAATCTCACAATTCAATAATCAACTGCACTTTTATATGAAATAATTACATTAAGTCATTCACTAGCACCATTATATATATATTAGATCATTTACATCAATAACTTAGGATTCATAGGTACCATGGAGTATCTAGATATTACACTAATTTTATTTACATATGTTTTCTTACAACTAATTATACAATCATTAAAATACATTATCCTTTCCTTACATTGACCTCTAGTATCAAGTGAATAATAAAACTTGAGCTGCACTAATAAACATCTATTCCTGTAAAAAAAATAGGGGAAGGGGAGTGAGTAAAACTCAGTGAATGCATTTTAAACAATTATGCACATGGGGTTGTTTCACTTTGATTTGGTTTCACAATGGGAACAATAATTCAATAAATATATATAACAATGATAGAAATGATAGAAATATCAATAACACTGGCACTAGGGTTCAATAGCAAGAATGGCAATATCAATAACACTGGCACTAGAGTTCAACAGAAATCTGGATTCACTAGATGAGAGCGGAATTTATAAACACTACTCATCAACAATTTCACTAGTGGCAGAGGCTCTTCTTTTGGAGCATTACCATAATGTAAGGTTAGCTAAACCTCACGACTAGGGCATTCGAAATCCCTCCTAGCAAGGGTCACTTCAATGTGCACAAAGCCTGGTGTTCCCCACACCAGAAAAAGGGGATCTCTGCCTTTAGGAACAATAACACTGTACCATTTTTGGTACTTCAAACAATATTCAATTAGTAATATGGAAGGTTCCATTCAATTATTAGCAGTACATTTTAAGTAGGAAAAATCATTTGAACAATAGAACAATAGGATTCTGTAGGAATCTATAGCAATGTAAAATTTCGATAATTAGGTATCACAATGAATTCAAATAAGGTTTGGTTTCAATAACAAGTTCAAATCCAATTTAGGATCATATATTCAGTAATAGGGTTATAGAATTTTCAATGAACATTTGGCTTTAATAAACAATGAAAACAATGACAATGGTTCCATATGCATAATAGTATAGAAAAACACTCACCTTTCTTTTGCCTTCTTCCATAAATTTTTATTGTAAAATATTAAGATTCTCTTCCCCTTCGAAAATTTTCACTCCAATCTGGTCTTCTAAGTCTTCTACATATAATATGCACTTGTATTAGGTTTAAATTCCTATAAATAAATACATTGTAATATTAAAATTGAAAATTGATCTTGCATTTCTATTTTGACCCAGCCCCGTAGTTTCTGTTATAACTTGAGATATACTACTTCAATCATCCTGATTCTTGAGGCATTGAACTCTTAACACATTACTCTCCATCATATCAAAAATTCAATCTATTCAGCATTTTGTATCTCCTAGGGTGACTTATCAAACTCTACCCTGACTCTGCTGCCTAGGTTCACTAAGCTTACCTTACTCTTTCTAGTGTATCTCAGTCTCTACAACTCCAATTGTCACATCCAACTTTTAGGATGGACGGTCCTAGGGCATGGGTAGGCATAAATCCACTGAAAACCTATGGAACCCTCTAACATTGACATACAAACGGTGTTCCGGTGGAGTGTCGGTTGTACTCGTAACAATTTCCAAGATCCAAAACCTACATAAAACCACACTTCCAAATATTCACCCTTATATCCTCAACTTCCCATGCATAATCAATATCTTCACATTCATCAACTCAATACACTTATTTCACAAATAGATATATATATATCATTAAGCAACTTTAATATTTCACGTTAGTTGAATACACTTTTCACATAATCTGTACTATATACATTACACTTAATATACCATGGAGATTAGACAAATATTACACATTGTGAACCCTCAATTTTGCACCCTTAAGATGTTGCTATAACTTGACACATGCTAAATTTCATACGCTACGCAGAGCCAGTACAGTGGTCCGGCTAGCCGGTTAGCGAGCAGGGGGTCAAGGGGGCAGCACCTTCAGAGAAAAAATTAGCTTTCAGGCATCATACTACAATGATAATTAATTTCGAGTTACTGATACTGACCGGTAATTTTTCAGACATCAGAATATCCCAAAAACTGACCCGAAAGATCAAAACCAAAAAAAAGTTGAAACTGCCACGCGGGCATCCCCGAAGAGGGCCTGCGAATCTGTGTGGGTCCGCGAGGAGTCCTCACGGCCACCGCATAGGAAGCCTGTGGACGCGCAAGACTTCCTGCACCTACCGCACCCAGTTTGGCACGTCTGCACTGACGCACCTAATGCGCATCAGTCTTTAGCCTCTACCGCCGACATTGGAACATGTTCACCCAGTGTTTCATGTGTCTATGCTAAGGAAGTATATTCCTAACCCATCGCATGTGTTGCAACCGTAAAGTATTGAGATAAGCGAAGATCTTTCGTATGAAGAGATTCCCATCGCAGTCATGGATCGACAAGTGAAGAAGCTCAGAAATAAGGAGATCTCAAAGGTAAAGATTCAATGGAGGAACCACGACATTAAAGAGTACACTGGGAAAGAGAGCAGGATATGAGGCAACGATATCCCCAATTCTTTCATTGATTGTGGTACGTTCATTAAATTCGAGGATGAATTTTTTTTTTAAGGAGGGTAGAATGTAAAGCCCTAGCCTTATAATCAAATTGATTTGCATGAGTATGGATTAAATTGATTCTTTATGATGATATGAAATGTGAATTGAATGTAATTCCACGAGGAATGAGTATATGTATATATAAATATGTATATGTGATTAATATGCATATGGACAATATGTGATAGTGATCAAAAGACAATTAGCCTTTGCCATGATTTATGAATAGTGGAAAGTATATGGACCATTTTTGTAATTAATTGTGCCAGAAATGGAATTGTAAGAACATTGAAAAATTATGTTTTGCATGGTTCATTGAACCTAGCCAATATGTGTCACATTGTTTGGAAATGGTTTGAAATTGGAGGACTTAAAGGGGAATTTGTCAATTGGAAGACAACAAAAATCATTTTGTTCATCATCTTCTTCATTTCATTTTCATAGCAAAAACAACTTTTCTCTCAAAAATTTTCTCTCAAATCTTCTTCTCTTCTTCTTCTTGTTGTGTTTGATCAAAAGGAAATCACCATTACAAGGAAAGATCCTAAGGTAATGATCTAAAATCTTGAGTTTCTTTTCAATTTGTATGGTGAATATTGTGTTCATTTGAAATTATTTTTCTTCCTTTGATGATGATGAAATGGGCTTTAAGAAAATGAGTTTTCTTTGTTTAAGTGCATCTTGATAATGATTATGATCATGATTTGGGTATATTGAAATGTATGGAATTAGATTTTCAAAATGGGTTTGATTTTCTTACTTTGAGCAAATGAGTTTCAATTTCTCATTTGATGAAAAATGAGCTTGAACAAGGTTGGATTTTAAGGATTTATTTGTTTGATCCATGATTGAATGATAAAATGAGTTTAAAGCTTTATAAAAATTTGCATAACTTGTTCATGGTTTTGCCTTGATCACAAGAAGGATGAGTATTCTTGCTTGGATTTGGAGGTTTCCATCGGGGAAACCAAGCCAGGACAAGGGTACGCCCGTACCCCATGGGCGTACCCAGGCAGGGGTAGGGTACGAGTAAGGGTACGCCCGTACCCTTGGGAGTACCTTTATTACTGCCTGGAAATTAAAAGGTATGGCCAAGAGGGTACGGGCGTACCCTATGGGCATACCACTTAATGAGGACCATCTTCTTTTTCCTTTTCTTTTATGCTATAATCATAATCCTAGGCATGTTAATGGTCATGCATGATCAATGTGAATTGTAATTGAGATGAATTGGACTTTAGTTCAAGGTTTAATCGATTCAATTTCGGTAGTTTGTCTATCGATTCTTGAATCATTGATTGTATTGATTAAAATGTGTTTAATGTGGCATTGTGTTCTAAGTATAGAACTAGAAGTATGAGGATTAGAATGTATCTTGGTTCTATAGATGAGTTAGGAATGATGATCTAATTGTGGTTTATTGGAATGGTTCATGTAGAACCCAAAGACAAGCTGGTGATCATCCTTTTTGTTTGTGTTGATTAGGAGCAAAGGAGTCCTAAGGTGAGTACATGATAGTCAATATGCTATGGGTGTAAATTCATTGTATAACCATACATTCTTTGAATCCTTTGGATTACATGAGTAAATTCTTGTTTCATTGAAGTCTATTCATGAAACCAATGTATTGAAATACTTAATTGAGACCTTCAGTCTATTGGTCCTTGATATATATATATTCATGAACCCAATATGTTGAACTATTTATTGAGACCTTTGGTTTATTGTTTAATAATATGATGATAGCACATTGAACCCTTACTCATTCATGAGTACCATTGTTATCGATTTCTTATTGCTATCAATTGTGAAATGCTATATGATACCTAAAGCAGAAATCCCCATCTGATGTGGGGTATACATCAGTCATGTGCACATGGTAAAGAAGGCTCGACGGATAGGGATAGTGTATCCGCCCTAGCTAGGAAGGG
>CATKHJ010133257.1:0-16199 GCA_949750685.1 Vernicia montana | reverse complement strand
TGAAAATTTTTCTTATAAAATATTAAACATTGATTTTGATAATTTATAAGTTCATTTGAATGCTTAGAAGTTAATTAAATTAAAAATTGATTTATTTTTTTTTATTTTTTATTTTTTATGTTAACAACCCATTATTTTTTTTTCCTTACAAACCCATTAAAATTAACTTAAAAATAATCAGCCCAACAATTAACCTTATTAATCTGTTTAGTTGGTAAAAAATGACCTGATGACTTATACAAGCACAGTATGTCATTATTCAGGTTTATTAATACACCGAATTTACTACAGAATGACCTAATTATTATATCTAAACTTGATATTCATTGGAAAATTGTCCAAAAAGGGCTTCCTACCAACAAAACAACTAACGTTTTCAATTAAATTTCAATATATATTATGTCTGCCTTTGGATATTTCTGTCATGTGGAGTTAATGGATTGGGTCTACCACTAGTTTTGTTTTATGTTTGAGGGATACTATTATTTAATAAACAAAAAGTCCTTTTTATTGAAAGAGTTTTCTCCTTATTTTTCTACTATTTATCATAGTGGATAAGAAGAGTTCTATTCAGGTTTTGTTCGAAAAAGTTTAGTTTGATGGATTAGTGGCTACAATTGGATTAGCAATATATTAAAACTTTTGAACCTCTAGACCATTTGAGAAGAAACCGTAAGGATGAAACTATATTTTGCTATAATTGGATTTAAATTTACTAAAATTATATTGATTGAGAATAAGAGTCTCTAAAACATTAAGATTTAAATTATAATTTTTTTTACTACTGGAATTTGATATCAATAAGAATTGAATTCTGACACTATTATTAAATGATATTATTTTACCATTAGATTAAAAACTAGTTATTATAAATTTTTTTTATTATACTTTTTAATGAGTAGCAAGTGACATTTTTAATATTTATAAATCATGTTTTTATGACGTTATTACGAATAAATTTAATCTCTATGTAATATAATTATATATAGAGTTTTTACTTAAATTTATTTTTTTCATAATTAAATTCTTAAATTTTCAATTTCTAAAAATAATTTCAATTGTAGGGAGTAAGTCAAGTATTTATTTGGTGCAATATTTTCCATCAAAATGGTACATTAAGGGACCGTTTGGTATCACTGCAGTTTTTTATTTTTTTTATCAAATTTCAAAAAAATAAGTGTTAGAAAATATTTTTAAAAAAATTATTATTTTTTATTTTTTTCATATTTATGCATAAACATTTTTAAAATAAAAAACAGAAAATAAAAAATAAAAAATTCTAATTTTTAAAATCTTATTTTTGTTTTTGAAAAATTAAAAATAGAAAATGATACCAAACGGTCCTAATTTTTTGTATTCATATGCTACCAATCCCATTTTTGTCGGTAAAAAATTTGAGTTATAGTTGATATTAAATTTATTGGCTTTAATTATGATGTCCAATTTTATATTTAATGTACTATCTCACATACTCTCTCCATTTTATTTTATTTGGAATATATATTTTTCATAAAATTTAAAAATGTATTAAATAATATGCTATTTTTTATTTTATACTCTTTATTAAATACAATTTCTTATAAATTTTATGGGAAAAATTGAATTAATATTTAAGAATAAAATAGATATAAAGGATAAAAAAGTATTAAAAATAAAAATGAGACATATTTTTTGAGACATTTTAAAAAAAAATATTTTAAACAAAATAGGGCGAAAGGATAATATAATATCTTTGAAAAATAAAAAATAATAATAATTGGGCTCCAATTTATTACATTGAAAAATGCAACTGAATCATTGGCAAAAAAAAAAAAACAAAAAAAAACATAAAATAAAATAAAATGCAACTGAATCAATAATGTCATGTTTCCATGAAAAAAATCAGCTTTAAACTTGGAATAAGATTCATTGGATTGGGTCCATTTAATTTAAAATTAAGTTCAATGGGCCAATTCAAACATCAAATAAATAAATAAATAATGCTCCTTCCAATTTATTTTGTTTGAAATATATTTTTTTTATAAAATTTAAAAATATATTAAAAATATATTATTTTTCTTTTTATTTTTTTAATTAAATTTAATTTTTTATAAATTTTATAAGAAAAATTAAATTAATATCTAAATACAAAATAAATATAAAAAGATTAATATATCTAAAAAAAAAAAAAAACCGAAAGAGTATAATTTATATTCAATAATGTAATAATTTGAAAATAAATTTACTAAAATTTAAAGTCATTGTAAAAATAAAAATTTAAATTCCTTAAAAAAAAAAAAACCAAAGTGTCGGTGAAGTTTCGTTTCTGAATCTTGGCATAGAAAAAAAAAAAAAAAAGTTTCGTTTATGAACATAATCACGTGGTTTATATCTGCAAAAAACGCTGTATTTAAATGACACGCAGACAGAAACAGAGCAGAGAGAAAGAGAAGGAGAAAGAAAGAGAAAGTTCTAAACTTTTGTTTTCTTTTCTCTATTTATAATTTATTTATTTATTTTTTATATATATAAATAATAATCCAAAACCTCAAATTTTCAGCAGTTTACAGGTTATCCTCCATCCTCTACCTGAACTCTTGCTCGTGTCCATTCCTTATCTCTCGCTCTCTCTTTCCAAAATTTTATTGTATTTATATATAATATATCAAAATCTACATACTACTTTTTTCGGGCTATCATTTTCATTGGTAGCCTCTGTCTCTGCTCTTTGCCCATATCGGATCTGGGTTTTCCTTGCTTTCCCTTCAAGGTATTTTTCAACTCTTTTTTTTTTTTTTTTTTTTGGTTTATTGTTAAAGTTTCTCTTTTGGGTGCTTTCAATTTTTTTTATTGCATTGTTTGTGGTGGCTTTGTTTCTAGTTTTTATTGGCTTAAATCTGCTATTGTCTTTGTTGCTTTTAACAAGCCAGCCTCGAATTTTGTTCCTTGCTTTATTTGTAAGGTTTTCTTGATTCCCATGTTAAGGCCACGTTCTGGGTTTTACTTTTTTTTTTTTTTTTTTTTTTTTTTTTTGCCAATGAGTATTAATTGGATTGCTCATTCTATATTTGGTGTGTTTGATTTTGTAATTTGTATTAATTAAATGCAGGGTTTTGTTGAATATTGAGGTTCTCTTAGGAGATTGGCATTATGAGGATTATTTGTTGCTAATCTCTGATTGATTATTTGTGGAAAGGCACAGGCGTTGTAGACAAGTTTGCCTTGGAATTATTGAAAAATCGATAGGCTTCATTGCAAGTTAAACCTGGAAAGTGTTGTTTACTTGATGAAGTTAGATTTCTTTATTGGCGCTGGCAATTTCCATAAATGGGTTGACTTTGAGAATTGAATTGTTTCTGTGATTTGTGAATATACATATACACACATAAATAGGGGCTTTAGTCATTTTGGACAGTAAGGAGAAGGTAATAAATCAGAGTGGGTTTGGTAGCTAGAAATGGATTATATGCCTTTGAAAGATAGAGGTTTTGAGATTGATCTTGAGGATGGGATGAAAGTTAGCATCGAAGATCCAAGCAAAGACTCTATTTCTAGCATAAAAATGCAAGCAAAGAAGTTGCTTGGTAAGATTTGTGGCATCTTTGTTGATGCTACAATGAATGATGAAGAGGGGTTAGATTTGTGTCATAATGCACCAAATTCCAATGGGAATTCTGTGGAGCAAGCAAAGTTGGAAGGGGAGAAGACTGCTGATCATGCTGAGAAGAAAGTGGTAAAGGAGAAGCGCAAAAAAATGAGCAATAAAAAGGCTGCCAAACCTCCTAGGCCCCCAAGAGGTCCATCATTGGATGCTGCTGATCAGAAGCTGATCAAGGAGCTTACTGAACTTGCCATGTTGAAGCGCTCAAGGGTTGAGCGGATGAAAGCCTTGAAGAAAATGAAAGCAGCAAAGGCATCTTCATCCAATGGCAATTTGATTGCTATGGTGTTCACTGTACTCTTCTGTCTAGTTATTATATTTCAAGGTAATGTTATAAATCCTTTTTTATCTCAAATGATGATTTAGCACACAAAATTTTTGTGATAGCTAATGGCTATGCTACAAATGTCAACCCCCCTCCCTTATGCCCGGCTGAAACTTACAAGTCCATGTCATTTTAAATGTCAACCTCTGACTTGCTGTCAAGTGTGTATTTGCCTTGTCCATGGTGTTCAATGTTGGTTATAGATTTCAAGTTCTCAGTTTTGGGAATGAATTTGAAAGTTGTTTATATCATTGTCTATGAATTTCCTTTTCTATCTTCTTTTAATTGTTTGGACCTTCATAGTTTGTTTCAGGCTTTCAAATGAATTTCTATGTTTCCTAGCATCATATATAATTGGAATTTGCTTTTACAGGAGTGTCATCAAGAGTTACTTCTGTAAATGCACCGGGATCCCCTATATCAGCAGAAACAGTGGAGAGTGGTTTAATTACTGTGCAGTACTTTGGGAATCCATCTGCAAGTGACCCAAATGAACCCGCTTCTGTGTCTCCCAAGTATGTTATTGTTCATAATTACTAGAAAAACTATATCTGTAATATTTTGCCTTTTTATTTTTGAATTTTATATTACATTCTTTTCTAATAATAACCCTAGTGATTTATATGTATTGCAGTTCTGTAATAAATCCAATTGTTGGTCACGATCCTCCTGAAAATCTGAGAGGAGCTGTGGGATAAAGCAGAGAATCTTGATGTTATACCGAAGCTTACATTTGTGAAAGAATATTACTAGTCTTTGTAGTTCTCATGCAAGCTTTATAGTACTTGCAGGTTTTGTACCAAGTGTCCTCTGAAATTGAAGTTTGGTGGGTAATTTATTTCCTCTATGTACACTGTTTTAAGATGGGGAGTGAGTTAAATTACCAAACTAGTTTCTTAGTGGATTATAAAGGAAATTAGAGCCATGTTTTATAGGCCATGCCACTTTTGTACTTAGTTGCCTCCTCAGCAACTAATCCAGCCAAATTATGCAATGGTTGGTTATATAAGATTGCTCAAGAAATGAAATTCAAAATTTAGTTGTTTGCCAAATTTGGTGAAATGATCGACTCACATATTTTATTTTGCACATATTTAATTACTTTATTTATGTTTGCTGAACTACATGGCATGATTTGGGGGGCTTTGGATATGGAAATGATATCTGTGGATCTGTATATCTGTGTGCTTGCTCAAAAACCGACTTTGTAGTGGAGTATAGTTTTCGGTTCAGTTAAATTAGGATGATTGATCCAGCACTTTGAACTTTTGGATTACTGTAGGTAAGCTAGTATATCTTCTTTCCAGAACTTGGCTTGGGAAATTTTAATTTTAGTCTTATCTTTACCTTCTGATATTTGCAACTGAAATGAAGAATCACTCTATAAAATTAGCCTTCCTGTTTGTTATAGAACTTGTGGACTACTACATAGACTTGTAGATATATTAAGAAGACTTTAAGAGAGGGAAATTGAGAACCTGCTCAACCCTTGAGCAATATATTGAGAATTCATAAATAGGCCCGTTCCTTCAACCCGTTGTGCTAGGGTTTCTTCTTCTCCCTGCTCTTAAGGTTAGGGCTTTTGCTAAGGGTACCAGGGGATACCCAATTTATTATTCTTTATGTTTGTTTATATTGTTTTTCAGTTCAAATAAAGCTTTCTCTGCTTTTTGTGGGCTTAATTTGTATCCCGATTGCATTGAGTTTTCTATGTTCTTTTGGGGCTAGTCCACTGACGGAGGAGTTACCGTCTTAATCTCCGGCCTTGTCTGGCCCTCTCACCGAGCTTATCCTTTAAAGGTGATCCTTATAGTGGCTTGTTGGTGGGAGGGGGAAGAAGTGACTAGCATTGGTTTTGGCTTCTTTTTGGTTGTTAAAATGGCATATTTGTGTCTGAAGTTGAGATCCAAAACTCCTGGCAGAGAAGACTGAAGCATCTATGGCCACGGCCTTCTCGTCGGTAGGAGCCTATTTCCTGTAAAGGTCGCATTGCTCTGGTACTTCTTTGGCAGTGGAGGGCAGGTGTTAAAGCTTATAGGTACAAAGTTTTTGGGTTGTGTTCAGCCACAGTTACCCAGATCTTGATGTCATTCCTATTCTTCTCCAGATCTCAAACAATTGTGAATAAGGTGTCGGCGGAGATTTTTGGTAGGGCAGTGGAGGGCAAAAGGCAACTGTGTAATTTTACTTTCGTAATGGGCTTCAAGCCCAAGTTAAAAAAAACTTTTATGGACAGTTTGTTGTTGGACCTCAGGTCCATTTGTGTTATAAATTGCTGAGTTAACCCCTTAAACTTGTCTTGCATTTGTATTAAATTGGGATTTATGCCTCATTAATGCTAGTTAGTTTCTTTCTTAGGGCTATGTATATATATATATTGATGGTGGCTACAATTACATCTCACATATTATGCATAAGGGGTGAACACGGAGCTTAGATCTCTCGAACCGTACTGCATAACTTATCAAAATTGTTCTAAAAAATTGAAAAATCTGAAAAGATCCATTAAGAATTGAATCGTTCCAAATTATATAATATTAATGAAATGGTTCCGAATCTTTGTATTAATTCGAATTGAAATTCATTACAAACCATTCCAATTCGAATTGTACTGAAAATCCGAATATCTGAACCAATTTATCAATTAAAATATAAATTTTTATATTTTTGTTATGTCTTCATATGTTTTAAATGTGTGACAATAATAATATATATATATGTAAATATATGTTTTTTTGCATAGTAATAATATATATAATTTATTAATTATATGTGATTGAAAAATGAAAAGTTATGAATTATTGAATATTAATGAATAATTCATATTATCTCAAAATAAAAAAGATCCGAACTTAAAATCGGTAGGGATATTTTTCAATATCCAAATAGTACCGATCGGTGCTCACCTCCTGCATGATTCTGTTCATTGCAAATAAGGGTGATTTAACTGATCCTGATATTTTCTTTTCACATGCTTTAGCCTCTTCTCCTGCATCTGATATTCCATACTTTGTAAATCCATAGCGACCATATGCCAATTCTTCAATAGCTTGAGGAAGGATATAATTGACAACTGAGCTGTACGATTCAGTCAATCGCCGTTCTAGCTCAGGGTCTGTGGTCTGGTTGATTTGCTTATGTAATTTAGCATATCAGTTGCATTATACAGGGTGATATTAGCCATTATGGAAGCTAGACCTTTAATATCTACATTAGAGCTTTGAGAGTTAGATTATAATAAGGTGTCTTCTTACAAGTTGTCTATCAAATCTTGGTCGCATTTGATTATGGATGGAAGGAACGGAAGAAGAAAAAGAGAATGAGCAAGAAAAGTAGAACATAAACAGAATGAACTTTTCATAATTGAAGGATAAAATAAGATGGATTAGTGATTGTGATTTGGTGATTAAATGATTTTTAAGAGGGAAGTTAGGCTAATGGAAATTTGGTTGCATGTGTTGTTAATGACTATATTGCCAAATGTTTTGGATGGGGTTGCATTTCCATATTATTAGGTTAAAGCCAAAACATGGTTGCATTGATTTGTCTTTTAATTAAGTTATAGTCTTAGATTAATTAGCTGGCTTATGGTGTTCCAACATAGCAGATGCCAACCCTTTTGTCTGACAAGTATTATGTTAAAATGAACTTGAATACAAGGAAATCAATTTCAATCTTCTTTTTTATAATTCATGTCCTATTCTTTCTTTTATATGTTTTGGAGGATTTTTGCCTGTCCCAGTTTCAGGCACTGACTCTTGTCCTTTGGCTTGTTGGTTTTGCATCTGATTTTGGTTTAAGACAAACACGTGGCAGCCCTGGAAAATACCCAAAATGGGGAATTTTTTTATGAAGAGCGAAGATTGAAAATGAAACTTTGACACTTAAAAAGAGTTTTAATGTGAATTAGAAGAGAACAAATAATTACTAATTTAGGTATAGAAAAAGAAAGAAAATAAAAATTAGAACAGAAAGTATAATCTTTAATTCATGGCTTTAGGATAAGAAAATAAATATTTGAAAGAGTATGACAATTTTTTCAGTAGTATTTTCAAACAGAGATCATGCACATACAAAGGAGGATCTTGCATTTAGCTTTCACTCTTGAAGGGTGGGTAGTAGGAATAAAAAGAATTCAAGAGCATATAATTACGAAAAGATTAGAGAAAAAGAATCTTGTGATATGTTTGGTGCTTTTGTTTATCAAATTGCCATTAGATGGCTAAGAAGTGGATTGGCATAACAACAAAAAGATGGTTTGCAGAATAGCAATAACAAGAATGTTGAAAGAGACATGAAACTACTTAGTCTACTTTATCCTTTGATAATGATCTTCAGAATCTTGGATATTGCCTATGCTATTGGTAATTATATATACTCCTTTATATGGAATTTTGTTACATCTCTCTACTCTACATAAGGTAAAATTAAAATTTTCAATATAATTATTAAACCCCACCAAAGGACAAAATAATGAAAATTTTGAATTTTCTATCACTTTCTTTCTAGCTAGAATTTGCTCTGATCGATATTCCTTTTCTGTAACTGAGTGAGTTTTTTTTTTTTTTTTTTTTTTTTTTTTTGAATTCAAGGTAAAATAATAAACATTATAACTAGGAAAAAAAAAAAGTACCAAAAATTTGAATTAAACCTCAGATAAAACAAATTTAGTGGTAAAAATCTTGAAGAAAAACCTGAATGACCATGTAGTCCACAGCAGAACAGAACACAAGAGAACAGAATATAGAAGAAGATACTCAAGATTAATGATGCTAATCTAATCCAATGATTGAATTCACATATTTAATTAATTATTATGCAAACTAAACTAAACTAAAAAGAAAAAAAGAAAAAGAATACAAATCAACCCTTTTGCAGTAACTTAAGAATGGCAAGAGCAACATCACATAAATTGCAGAATAGATTGTTCCTGAGAGTTAAAGGGGATTGATTTGAGCCAGAGAAATTATCTTCACAATCCTTAGCTTGTTTCCTTGCATCAGATAATAAGTAGCTGGTGAATCCAAACTGACCTTTCATCAAAGCATCTAAAGCTTGAGGAAGATTGTATTTAACAACTGGAATATACAATTCAGCACAATTAGCCAATGGTTTTTGCAACTGAGGGTCTGCTCCTTGCTTTATCAGTTCTTGAATATAGCTTAATGTATCAGTTGCATTGGACAGAACAAGATTTGCTATTGTTGAAGCCACACTTTTCACATCTGTGATTGGATTTTGAGGTGGGTTTAGAGATGATACACAAAGGTCATAAAATGGTGTTTTTTTGCATATTTGGTCTATTAAATCAGAACATTGGGTCACTGATAAGGAATTTGAGAAAAGAAGAATGTAAAAAAGAATTATGGGTAGTGAAGCAATTGATGAACTTTTCATTTTTTGCTGTAGAAGAAGAAGAAGAAGAAGAAAGGATTGGTTAGTTGAAAGTGGTTAAATGAAATGAAGGTTTTGTAAAGAATTTATGAGCCGTGAACTGATATGTGCGTTTCCTTTTAAAGGCTATATGCCTCAAATAATGTTTTTAAAAACTGTGGGTACTACTTTCTGTTACCAACCTTTGGTAGTTTGAAATGGAGTTGCATTCACATTTATTAGTCAGTTTTTGTTACTGTTATCAGGTCTTTTTTTTTTTTTTTTTCCCTCAAAACTGTTATTAGCTCACTTAAAAAGTGGAGTTTGAGTATCAACGCGTACTGGAGCCGTTTTTAAAATTGAAAGATTTCGAGTTTAAATTTTAATTAAAGTAAAATTTAATAATAAAAAAAAAGGCAATATTAATTTTTGTTAAATATTAAATATATATAAACATTAAAAAAAAAAAAAAAAAAGAGTGGAAATCAAATTCATGTGAGAAGAGAAATTATTATTGTGTTTGCCACCTTTGGTTTTATGGGGCTTGTGATTGTTGAAGCAAGAAAATGCCAACCATTTCTGGGTACTGGGAATAATAAGGCCAAAAAGGCAAAGGAGTATGTGTCAAATAAAAAAGAGAAGAAGCCAGTTTCAGTGCATTTTTTTTTTAAATAATAAAAAAAAAAAATTGAATAAATTGTTGATGTGTGCAGTCTTCAAAGTAAGAGGATTATTGGAGATCTAAATCTTGACCAAGCTTATGTTTGTGGTCTGTAATTAATCTTTCCTTTTTATGGTGTTGTCTCTAGTGCTTGGCTATGTTTTGGTTTGTCTAGAAATTTTTCAAAAAAATATAAAAAGCATTTCTAACTTAGCTCGTGAACTTCTAGAATAAACTACTCTTTGGCCCAAGCTATAATAAAACTACTCAATACTGGCTGTTTCCGTATCTCATTGTCAGAAAACAGAAGGCACCTGCAAGTCCATCACGACACCGTTTTGCTGATTCAATTATTTGACTTGTTAAACAGAAACGACATCGTTTGGAATAAAACATTCTGACCCATTAAACTTTTAAGATATGAAATATAATTAATTAATGGACCAATTTATTTTATAATATCACAATTTAATTAAGGAAGGACTTAATATAAATGAAAATTTTCCTTGACTCTTAATTAAGGCTAAATTTTTACATTATTACCAAGCAGAAATTAAGATTTATTGTAAAGAAGCTACATATAATAATAATAATAATAAAGGTGGTGATCAAAGTTCAAAGCAATAGCCTGGTAATAGCAGCAGCAACATTTCCAGTATCACTAACGAGAGTGTTAAATTTGGTGATAGGAGATTTGCCATGGAAATTGTCTTCACATTGAGCAGCCTCATTTGCAGCATCTCTTGTACCAGTTTCAGCAAATTTAGGATTACCTTTCTCTAAAGCTTCAAGGGCTGAAGGGATATCTGCATTTAAAATTCCATCATAATAATAATCAATACAATATCTTAAAGTTTTCTTTATTTCAGGAGGACTCTTTGGAAGCAGCTGCTTAATGTAGTATACTGTGTTTCTTGCTCTATTCTTTAATGCATTCACCATTATGATTGCTAGCCCGGTAACATCTGCATTGGCGCTTTTGGGATCTGAATTCAGAGCAGTCACACACAAATTGTACTTTGGTGTTTGCTTGCAAGTTTGAATTATCAAATTAGTATCAGATTGAACAAGACTGCAATGGGTTAATAGCAGAAGGATAGGAAGAATAAGAAAGATACAAGTAATCTTCATTATTATTATTCAAGAATTCAATCAGTACGTAAACATAGACTGTATTAAGGTGGTAGCTGGCTTTTATAGGAGAGAGTTTGGTTCTTTCCTTAGAAAAATAAACAAACGTGTACGACACAGTTTGCTTCTTTCAAAATTGTTGTCAACTTAACAATTTTTAAAGCAAAATAATGATTCAGTTTCAAAACACTTTTATCTTGGACACTTAGCTAGCAGTGGCGGATATTATATTTTTTTTTTTAAAATCTTGAGTGACGAATGCCATTTCTCAAAAAATCAGAAATCCACTAGCTAGCCTAATAATATGTGCATATCTCAAATCCCACATATATATATATATATATATTCATTCTTAAATTGCGTTATTATAAATAAATTAATTCATCGACTATCATACTTTTCACACTTGCTAACATAAACCTAATTTGAATGTTTAATGTTAACTAATATGCTTTGTGTGAGTTTTAAACATAATTTTTTTTATTTAATTTATATTTTTTTAAAATATTTTAATGTATGAGAATCATTATTATTTTTTATTAAATTTAAATTATATTTTTTTGATAATTTTAAATATTAATATAAAAAATATATAAATCAAATTTATTATATATAAACCAATTAAAAAAATATCATATATATTGATTTACACTTATATAATTGAAATTTATGAAAAATACAATATTACGTGTAAAAAAATTTCATGAGATCATGTAAAGTTAATGAGTGTTTTTTCAGAGAGTTACGAAAAAATTTCTAACTTTTTTTGGGTTATAGGTTGAGTAATGAGTCTCTTGTGACTTGTGGAGCTTAAAGATGAAATAAAGTCACAAGTGATGAGTCGTAGCCTCATAGGTCATTAAATATATGAAATTTTTATTATAGATATATTTTATTTTTATATTATACATTTATTTATTTACCGCCCCATCTGAAATTATCCAATATATCTTAATTAAATTTTAGAGTTATGAGTGTAATTTAATTATTATAGTGTTACTCATGTCATAATTGTGAGAATTTGAATTTAAGAGTAATTTAATTAATTTATGATAAATTATTTTTAATTTGATTATAATGGATTAGTTAATTTATTTATTAATTATAAACCAAAAGGACAAAAGACAAGTAGATATTTGTGGTTTGTTGAGATTGTAATAGCCAATACTCATTCATTACTATCTTTAAAATTATTATACGGTGCCGTTGCAGGCTTGCAGATGCCCCCTCTTCCTGTTCTCTTACATTATACTTCAACGCATTACGCAAATGTAATTTTTTTTAGCAATTTTGTATGATAATAATTGATTTTGATAGAAAAAACGAATAGTACTCACTCTCGTCTCTTTCTTCTCTTAGCGAAGGAATGAGTTGAAAGCAAATATTAAAATATAAAATTTTAAATTAAAAAATAAATATAATAAAATTTTTATTTCCACATTTTCCTTCCATTATTATTATTTTTTACCCAAAAAATAAAACTATATTGCTTTCATCAACACAAGGTTACCAAGAATAATATCTCATTAAAAATCAACAAGACTTTAATCTAATAATAAAATTTAAATTTAATATATGAAAATTTTTATATTCAACTTTTGTCTATGTTAAATTTAAATTTAAATTATAATATTTAATATAATTATTAATTTGATATTTTGTACTATTTTAACATTTAATTTAACTTTATATCTAATTGATATATATTTTATAATTGATATAATATCTCTAAAAAAAAATCATTGAAAGAAAAAGAAAAAAAAATTCAAAACCCCACAATATTGGATAGTTTTTTGAATTTAAACTTTAAAGTACACAATAATAATATCTATATTGATTGTGATTTAGTAGATTTTTTGTCCTTTGTGTTGTGTTTTTTTAAGATCTACTCGCTAAGCTACCTGTTTCTTCTCTAAACCTTATAGTCCTTCGTCTAGAGGTATTTGTCCTCATGGCGAAGCTTTTTGGATTTCATACGGTGAGAGTCATCCAAATGCTTTGAAGAGCTGGCGCTCTCCGATTTTGTTCAAACCAATGGATCTAGACCTTTTTTGGCTCGTGCTTTCTGTTCTTGTTCAATCAAAAGGAAATTTTCAGTCGATTCAGTGCATGATTGTTTTGTTTGCTCTTGTCTCAAGCTTGATCTACTTTTAGTCCCTCTCTCTGGTGTGTTTTCCGGTTACGATGAGGCTATTCTCAGAGGCAGCAGCAGTCTCTAGAAGGAAGGGAGTGAATCGAGTTGTATTTTGTGTTAGTTTTTGGATCAATTTTATGGGTTTTCAGTCCAATGTCGAAACTTTTTTTAGTGAGCTTTGTTTTTATTTTGGACTTTAAATCCATGTATTTGAGATTGAGCTGAGCTTTTTATGTAATTTTATTGAATGAATATTTATTGGGGAAAAAATGATTTTGATAGATATTTTGGCCTTGTTAATGTGACGTACGAAAATTCACTTACTATTTTAAATGCATATATATATAAAATAAGAAAGCAAGAAAGAATGAAGAGACAAAAAAAACCAGGGCAGTGAAGTCAATTGATAGTAGGGAAATGTCTAAATAATCCCTTAAAAAACGACTTCGTTTTTATAAATGGAAGCAGAGCGAGACAAGGGCAATAAAGTCAATGAGCAGAGTGAAATGTCTAAATCACTCCTGAAATCAATTTGAAATGCACTGTTCAAAAGCCGCAACTCTTTTAATGTATAGTAGAAGAGAAGATTCTGAATATTGTTTGATTTCTCATTGTCAAAATAGTCATTAAAAAAAAAAAAAAATGTCACACCATTACAGTATACATATATACTGAAGTTATAGTGCACATATATAAGTTTTCCTCAAAAAAAAAAAAAAGTTAAAGTGCATTAGGAAAGAAAAAAAATGAATTGTGACACAATCAATCTCATCCCATTCTCACACAATTTAAAGACGTGTGTCCATCATGCATAACCTCATTCTTAACAGTTTTTTAGCTTTTGC
This sequence comes from Vernicia montana, assembly GCA_949750685.1. Classification (NCBI taxonomy): domain Eukaryota; kingdom Viridiplantae; phylum Streptophyta; class Magnoliopsida; order Malpighiales; family Euphorbiaceae; genus Vernicia; species Vernicia montana. Next base: position 2,090 of record CATKHJ010133257.1, on the reverse strand, counting down.
TTAGAAATAGAATCTTTCAGGAGTTTTGTTGATAAGAATTTGTCTTCCACTTAATAATTAGATAAGATAAACCATTAATTCTTCAACTTTTTTTTTTTTTTTTTTTTTACTAATTTAATCACTTTCAATTAGTATGTAAATGTAAATGACAATGCTTTTGGCATTCAAATTTTACAGATTAAAGTATTTCTTTATTATTATTATTATAATAAAGTGATATCAGTATCACAAGTTAATCTTATTTTAAGGAGAATTTCTTACATGAAAGATCCATAAGAAGAGTATTAATTTCAAGACATAAATTATATATATATGTAGTATAAATCAAAGCAAAAGCCTGATAATAGCAGCAGCAACAGCAGAGGTATCATGAACCAGTCTGTTAAATTTGGTAAGTGGAGATTTGCCATTGAATTGGGTTTCACAAAAACTGGCCTCATTTGCAGCATCATTTGCACTAGTTTCTGCAAATTTAGGATCACCTTTCTGTAAAGCTTCAAGGGATACTGGGATATCTGCACTTAAAATTGCATCATAATTATCAGCACAAGAACTCAAGGCTTTCTTTAGTTCTGGGTTCCTGCCAAGCTGCTGCTTTATCAACTTTAGTGTTGTGGTTGCTTTAGCCTTCAATATATTCACCATCGTCAGTGCTAGACCTTCAACATCTGCTTTGGAGCTTTTAGGGTCTAATTTTAGAGAATTTATACACAGATTAAAGTTTGGTGTTTGCTTGCAAGTTTGAACTATTAAATTTGCATCAGATTCAACAATACTGCAATGGTTTAATAATATAAGGATAGAGAGAAGAATAAGCGGATGATGACCAAGAAAAATACAAGTATTCTTCATTATTCAAGAATTGAATTATTAAGAATATGGGCTTAGAAGGGTATGGACTGTTTTTATGTTAATTGCTATAGCTTCTAAAGTAGGAAATGGTTGGGTCTTTTATAGGAGAAAGTATAGGTCTTTCTCCTCATCATATCTCAATAATTCTATTTTTGTTATAAATAATTATTATATGTGGATATTACTTAAACATCGTTGAATATATATTTTAGAGAGATTATAGTATAAGGTTATTTCAGTAATGTTGTATACACTAAATCCTAGCTATTCCTTTATATAAAGTAAGCTAGAGTTAATCTAATAAAGTGAATTTGGAGCTTATTTTACTCTCTACATATTTTATCTCTCTATTTACTTTATTGTTTTATATCTCTTCTTATTGTCTTTAATATACTGAGCTAATAAGCCGATTTACAACACATTATCAGCACGATGTAGGCATATTTTCACTTAATTTAATTATAGTGCTCTAAATTTATTTAATTAATTCATATGAATACCATATGAATTTAAAAACCTAATAATTAAATTTTTTTTTAGATCATAGAAAATCGGCTGCAATTCTTAATATATGCTAAATGTTGATTTTTAAGAATTGAAAATTGCAATAAATCGGATACCATATGTGCTAAATGTTGAAAATCCTCCATCATATCATAAGCGATGAAAATATCATGCAATTCTTAATTTATTTATTAACTATTAAGAATTAATTTATTAATTAATAATAAATTAATTCTTAATTTATATGGATTGTATTATTTTGAAGATCATGCCTTGTTAGCATGGGATCTGGGTATCCAAAATTGATATAAATAGTCATTAATTAATTAGATGCAATGATTTTAAACTTTATTAAATATATATGCTTATTTATAGAGACATTATTATTTGATGTTGTTTAATTTTAATTAATTAAATATAGTTCCTGAAGAACTTATATTTTTAATTCCTGCAGAATTAAATAAATTAATACAGTTCCTGAAGAACTAATTAAATAAATAAATAAAATATAAATTCCTGAAGAATTAGTACCATAAATTCCTAAAAAACTAAGTATCCTAAATTTATAGTACACTAGTATTCTAATTTATTAGAAAACTGATATTATTTACAGTTCTTGAAGAACTAATTAAAAAAAAATAAATAAATAAAATATAAATTCCTGAAGAATTGGTACTTTAAGTTCCTGAATAACTTGTATTCTAAATTCTAATTCCTGAAGAACTAGTATCATC
>CATKHJ010133180.1:0-28029 GCA_949750685.1 Vernicia montana | reverse complement strand
TTTTAGAAAAATTTTAGAGTGTACTTATTCAATATCATAATTAATTATTTATAAATTTTTATCTTATATTCTAATAATATAATTAAATTTTATTAATAATTACAACTATCATTATATAAATTTATAAATACAAAATAAATGGAAAAAGTCAAATTATATGTATATACACACACAAATATTTTGTAGATAAATGTAAAATACAAGTTAAAAAAAAACAAAGATAAAGGAAGGACAAAAAAAAAGGAAAAATTAAAAGAAAAAAGAAAAAAAAAAAAAAAAAAAGGAAAAGTGTGGAGAGAGAAAGAGATAATGGAAATAACAGAAAGAAATGATGTTTTGACTTATTTTTATAACGTTAGGGGTATATTCGTATCTCAAAAAATATTAAATATTAATCTGCACTTTTAACCGAATATCACGAATATATTTGCACTTTGTACCTTTTAATTTATAAATCACCATCTCATTGTAAAATCAGTTGTAAAGGATTTATTCATCAATCAATATAAAAATTTTTTGCTCTCCAAATTCATAAAACTCTTTTAGCTTTTTCTTGGGATCGATAGTAAATAATCTAAATATTTTACCCTTTGATTGAAGTGATAATCTATATATTATATTCTTGATTGGAGATTAACAGTGTCAATTACCTATATATCGAAGATCAAGTTATTCTATTGCTTAATTAATCAATTCTGGCGATAGAACTTAATATAAGGACATGTTTAAAATAATTTAAAAAATTCTATTTCTAGAATCTAGATTTTAGGATTAAAAATAATATAATAAACAAAAGAGGAAAAAAAAAAATCAATGTTTGTTTTGATAAAAATTATAAAAATTTAATTTTCCCTTTTTTAGTCTAAATTTGCTCTTCAATTTGATTGTTGGATAAACCTATTGAATAAAGTGGCACTACTAATACTAGAATCATGTCAAGAATAAAGTAGTGTTTGATAACACCATTTAGTACTTAAATTTAATATTTTCAGCAATTAATCGTTTTAAGTTTATTTGATAATTACGTCTTAAAAGTCTAAATTAAGTAAAAAACCATTTAAAATGATAAGTCAAAATTTTTAACTTAAAACTGAAAATTTTTAATTTATACTGAATGCAATAAGTGATTAAATTTTTAAATAATTTTACTATTTAAAAATTATATCACTTATTTTATTTAACACTTAAAATTCAGAACTTAAATTTTCGATAGTTAATTTTCAGTTTTACCAAACACCACCTTAGTTTGAGTATCAGAAGGCCAAATTAAAAAAAAAAAAAAAAAAAAAAAAAAATTGAGGCTATTTGCTTGTTTTGATAACTCAGTCAATTTGTATTTGGTTAATGTGAGAATTGAATTGATCCGTTCACTTTCGCACAATCATCTCAAAATGATGATATTGAATTGTTGAATTATGGCTTAATACTTCTAATTAGTCTTGAGACACCTCTTAGTGGGACTAATGAATGGTTTTTTTTTTTTTTTTTTTTCCTTTTTCTTTTCTATTAATTATTTTTTAAATGTCATTGGAATTTTCAATTTTACATTTTAAAAATAATAATATTAGATAATACAACTTGATTTGCAAAGCACACTCTTCATACATAAGGATGTAAACAAATCAAGCTCGGTAACTCCATTTGCAAGCACAATCGGGTAACTTGAGTACCTAAATAATGGAATCAAATTCAAATATTATAGTTATTTGATTTATAAGTCTAATTTAACATTTAAATTTTATGTATTTAAATATATTTTATGTTATATATAATATATAAATATCAAAATTATTTAATCTTCATTTTAATATATATGAGTAAACACATTTATTTATTTTTTAATGATAATCAAGCCAAACTTGAATATATCAAACATTTATCGCAACTGAATTCGAGTTTAAAAATGATAATTTGGTTGAGTTCAAACTTAAATTTATTATTGTACCATATATAAACGTATTTGGTAAAATTGAAATTTAATTTTGAATAATATAAGTAATATAATTTTTAAATTGTAAAAAAATTTAAAAATCTAATCATTTATTATATTTAGTACAAATTTTAAATTAAAAATTTTAATTTATCATTTTAAGTGATTTTTAACTTAATTAAAAAATGTAATTTTTAACTTAAGTAAAAAATTTAACACAAGTATTATTAAACAAATTAAAATGATTAAGAGTTAAAAATTTTAATTTTAAATGCTGAATCAAGTTAATAATTCCACCTAACACAAAATGATTTAGTTTAGTCTAAAGTAAAATAATTTGAACTGCAAAAAAAAAAAAAAAAAAAAAGATAATAGAAATAATGCATTGAATTGTTGAATTTTCTCAAAAATAGAAATAAAATGTGAAAATAGGGAAAATTTTTAAAATTTTATATTAAAAAAATTGCAATTAAGGTATAAAAGTTGGTATTGGAGTGCAAATTTAGGCTTATTACAATTAATGAAGAAAATTATGAGTTGAATGAGATTGAGATTAGGAAAATACTCACTCCATCTCATATTAGATGACGTTTTGAAAGTATGCACAAATATTAAGAAATTAATTAACTCTCAATAATTAGTGGAAAAAAATACTAAATTACTCTTATTAAATATTCTTCTAAATTTTAAAAAATGTATTTAATAAAGATTAAAAATGGGTAAAAATGAAAAAAAAAGTAAATCAATGCTTTATTGATATTTTAAAACATCATCTATTGTGGAAAAAAAAAAAAAAAAAAAACCTCATAAACGTCATCGAATATGAAATAGAAAGAGTATAATATTTTTTAAAATAAGGTCTCATCTCATAATAGGTTTAAGTGCATATTATTATAATAATAAAAATAAAAAGTATCTATATCCTTGTTAATAAAGGTTGCGTTTAAATTTTTCCAATTTCTCCAAATTCTTATAGGAATAGGATTTGTTTGGATATTTGGAACCGACGTACTTTAATTTTTTTTTATATAAAGCTGAAGTCTTGACAAAAACACCGAAACAGGGTCGGTCACTGCTTCTTCTCCTTGTTTTGCTAATCCACTCTCCTCTTATAAATTACCACTCACTTGCTCTCTGTTTTTATGCAATTCTCAATCTCAGATCGATTTCTAAGCTAAATTTAACACTACCCATTATGTTTATGGACAATTCTTCTTCTTCGGTTTCCACTGAATCTTACTATGGTTATCGTCCTGAACATGACAATAGAATTCATTCTACTGCTGATTCTCGACACTACTCTGTTTCTGAACCCGGAGATTACTCTGTTCCTGCACCCGGATATTACTCTGTTCCTGAACCCATCAATCTGATTCGATCTCTTTCTTCAGGTTGGTCCACAACTCGCAAAAGATCTTCTTCTTCTCCTTTATTGGACCAAGAGATCCTCCAAACGATTAATAGCCTCCTTGTTCTTCAATCTATGGCTGGTAATACTGGTAATAAAAGTGATATATCAAAAATTTTACAAGAAATCATAGAAAGGAATAAAGATCAGAGAATTGTAGAAGAAGAAAATAAGTACAGTAGCTTCCAAGACTCAGACTTGGATTGGAAAGTTAACAAGAAGAAGAAAGACTCAGACTTGGATGATTGGAAAGTTAAGAAGAAGAAGAATTTTACTGATATAGGAGTAATTAGGAAGCCAATGAAGAAGAAGAAGGATATGAAATTCAAGAATCTTTCAGAATTAATTGAGTTAAAAAGTTCTAATTATGTATGCAAAGAATGCCATCATGTGTTTGATGATTACAGAGCTCTCGGCGGCCATATGGCAGCTCATAACAGGAACAAGAAAGCAGAGGAAGCAGCATTGTTCCGGCCAGTAGAAGATCAATTAGTGGCAGAACAAGCAGTTGTTACTGATAGAGAAAAAGAAAAGAAGAAGAATTATGCGTGTGATTTGTGCTCAAGGATTTTTTCCACTGGTCAAGCACTTGGTGGGCATAAAACCTATCACCGGAAAGTTGGCGACCTTGTTGAAACTCAGGCTGGTTCCGATAGCCAAGTGACTTGTGATGAAGAAAATAATTCAGTTTTTAAATTTGATTTGAATGCTCCTCCTGATGAGAGATTATGGGGTGTTTAATTCATTACATTAGCATAGATTTGGGTTTCAATTTATGTTACTCCTGGTCGAAGCCATAGCTCATTATAGCATAGGTTTTTTTAGTGCTTGTAAAGAGAATTTATCATTCTGATTTGGAATTTTTGAGTTGGTAAGTAAATTGACTTGTTCAATTTTTGTATGTTTTAGCAATTACATACACATACACTGTGTTTAGATTTATATGCAGTGACAATTGTCCTATGAAGACTCGTTTTTGCTAGGACAATTCCAGACTCAATTCTTCAACAGGCACGCAGTAGAAGCCCCAGTCTCCTCTCTCTGTCATCCCAAATTTGAATCTTGTTATGGCAAATTCCAAACAAAAGAATACAGAACATAGAGAACTTAGAATTTGACTTTAGTGGCAAGCAAGGGATGCTTGGCTTCATATCCAGAGAAGTCACATTCATAGAATGATATGTATACCAAGTGCTTCAAGAACTAATAGTAATCACTATCTTTTTTGCTAATCAGTTGAGAGTTGTTGATATGAACCTGCAAGAATAATTACTATATTCCAAGGATGTACCTCCTTTTAAGCTTTCAAAAAACATAAAATATTCAAATGATATCCAAATAACATGTTCCTACAAAAGAAACCAATATCATTACTATTGTACGATAAATCATATTCCAGTATAAACCCATTTCCAAAATTGATCTTTACATCAAGCATGCCATCATTCCACCATCAAAACCCTAGTTGAGAAACACAGTAAATCCAGCAAAGGTTGCATGCTATTTAGATACATGTCAAAATGAAAAACTCTGTCATCTTCAAAATGCTCTACTCAAAAGAAGTATTAAAACCGATGAATTACAAATGGTGCACGACGAAACCTGAAAACTTTGTTACAACTCCAACCCTCCATCACCCCGAAAGGAGGAAAAAAAAAAAAAGGAAAAGAATGTTCTATATAGTAACATCAAAATTTAACATTCAGATCTTTGCCTAGAAAATGTAGAGAATACACAAAAAGGACCTATCATTCTAATATATTTTTTAAGTGGGTACAACAACCCCAGAATGGGGTGATAACTGCAATACTAATAACCAAAAGACAAAGATGAGCAAAATCAACTGGATAGAAAAACAAGAAGTAACCTTACATACTCTTGTCTGCATGTTCAACATCTCTTCAGTCCCTAAAATATCTTCATGATATTTTTCCACCTCCTCCGCTTTTCTCTGAAGTATTGCAGCCTTTTTCTCTGTCTCCCCGAGCTTGTTCAGCATCTGTGCTTGCTCACCAGCCAAAGCTTCTTGTTGTTCAAAGAGAGTGATTTGATCACCTGCAGCAACTCTCAACATTTGTATTGTCCTTGTTAGTGTCAAATACTCAACTTCAGCCTCGATCTTTTGCTTGAATAGGCCCTCAAGCTCATTTTCAATATCACTAGATTTTTCCTGCTGCAACTCTATGGTATTTCCTGATTCTTCCATTGGTGGCTTGCCACTAATCAAGGAATTTTCAAGTTCTGCAACCCTGGACTCCTTCACCTTGAGCAAAGCATTTGCTTCTTCCAGTGTGCTTTCCAAATATTTTACATTCTCTGTCAAGCTTAATACTTGGGATTCCAAGGAACTTGGTTGCCTGATATTTTCAGAATCAAACTGGTCAGAAGAGCTTAACTCATGGATTCCTTGGTCAGCAGAAGTGGAATCTGCTGGAACGTTGCTAACCTTCCCAATTTCTCCTAATTTTTGAACCTCTGCGAAAAAAATTCTTAGCTCTGTTAAATTTAATAAACCACCATATTTTGTTAGCTATTGCACCAAAGTAGTCAGATTTTGTTTCACAGAAAACAGACAAAATAGTTTTTATCCTGAAACAATCTTTACATCATACGAGAAAAAATTAAAAAAATAAATATTGTCGGGACACAAATTATCAACACACATCAACAAATGATAGTAAACATCACAAGCCAATTGAAAATCCAGCCAAATCACACAAGAGCAACAAAATATGAGAGGTGTGGCCTATGTTAGCTAAAATTTAGATCAATATCAAGCATGGAACGGGAAAAGAAACTTGTAAATCTCTTGGAGTATAAAAAGGTACAATGGAAGTAGACTTCTTTAAATCATCACAGCAACATAGTACAATCATGGACTATAAGATCGCTATTTTAGAAGAATACCTGACAGTACGAGTTCAGCTTGTTTCTAATTTGCATTTTTCACAAACAATCTAATTATATTCTAACTAGGACAAGCCAGAAAAGTCAAAACAACTGCAAAATCAACAAGAATGAACTTAATTCAAAAATACAGTTTCTTGAAGATTCCAATCTCATATTTACCAACACTAGAAGGCAAGAGAGAATTAGTCTTGTTAGACACGGACGAAAGTACACAAGCAAAAGGGATGATCATAGAAGTGGGTAAGCCTTGGGAATAAGTTTTGGAAATAACATGGTCTGTTATGCTGTAGGCATTTGCAGCTCGAAACTATCTATTAGTCAAGTCTTGGCTCAACTCACAGAAACCAGAATAAAATTTCTACAGTAAATTACTATAAAAAATTGCATGATGACATCATATATCAATTCTAAACTTCATCCTCCTAGCTTCAAAACTTAAAAATCTTAAAGCTTCTACCAATCAAGGAAACGGTAAAATCAATTTCTTTTTCTTTTTCTTTTTCAATGAAAGAAGAATTATCAATGTAAATGAGAGAGAAGAATATGTGGCTAGGTGAATTGAGGTATCCTCCTTTCTACAATAATAAAAAATAAGAGTAAAGAAAAATTTAGTTAGCAAAGCCTCCCAATCCCACTGAATTTCTACAAGAGATACTCCTCTAAAAGCCTTTCAGAGCAGAAACCAATTGACAATCCAAGAGAACAATTTTATCCCAGAGTAAAACAATTTTAACCCAGAGTAGCATCTTCACTTCCTAAGGCACAACCCAATAATGATCCATTCCTTGCAATGAACAATAACTTTTGCTTACGACTCTATACCTTAACCTTGAAAAGGCAAACTTATGCTGCACTCTTTCATGAAAAAAGTGTTATTTATATCTCAGGCCATAACATGTCAACGAAAATAGGCTACATTCCTACAGACATCTGAAGAACTGGGATTCATCAAACCTTTACAGTTCAGCCACCAAATTACACAGCCTAGGAAAAAGCATCAAGTTAAGCATCAAAGCTGCCTAAGTCTGTCCAAACTTCACGCAATGAATAATCATACATCATGCATCCAGATTATTCTCTACTCTTCTCATTTAAGCCATGAGGATAGTTGCCTTATATTGGCTTCAAATTTTGTTATGCTCTGACACGACTTTTCTTTGCATGCCAAAAGGATCTCCATCCAAAATCCAAATATTCATGAACTTGGCAATAATTGACATATACATAACATAACAGCAGGTTATCATTCTAAGCCACCTTTACGAACCACAATTTCCAGCTCCATTCCATTCAAAGCTTATTGCCAGTATCACTATCCAAAACTGAAAAGCTCTTAAATGTGCAATAAAATGAACTAAAAGTCAAATTATGGCCATAATCTATAAATGTAGATTTTTCTCCCTTCAGCATTGGTGCTTCACTACAGCTCTGCCTTTTGACAACAATCCATGCAAGCTAAATAATTTGATAATCCTGTTAATGGATGATAAAGATTTCTATGCTTTTCCATAACGTATAAAAGGATAAAAGAACCAAATATCCAGATACTTGTAATAAATACATTGGCACACTAAAAATCTGTCAAACATGGATTAACACCAAATAAGAACAGCATGGTCACCTGCAAATCAGCAAGAAAATAGTCTAATAGCACATTTAGCAACACATACAGAAACATTAAGGGAAAAAAATTATAAGGTGCACTGACCATTTTCAAGGGATTCCTGCACTGATTGGAGGGTAATTAGAGACTCAACCAAAGGATCTTGATCTGTTGAGGGCCGATTATTTTCACTTCTCTCTTCCTTACCCTCCCAAGAAGCATCTGCAGCTAAATCTTCTGCTTCTCCTACATTCTCTTGGCCATAACCAGTCTGAACTTCCTCGCTAAACTGTTGCTCACCTCCATGGGCATCATCACTATTTTCTCCATCATAATTCATTGATCTTTCGCTTTGATTACCGTTACTGGTCACAGAACGAACACCCTGCGCAAAGACAAAATTGGAGCTTCTTGAGTCAGATTCCATGCTGGAATGAGAGTTTTCCTTCTCGATTTTGACCCTTTCTCCTCTAGGCTTCTTACTACTGTCCACCCGTGCCTTCCCTTGTTGAACCCGTTGAGTTGAGCTACCAACACTCTTGCCACTCGTATTCTTGATCTTGTTCTTCTCTCGCATATACCCCAAAACTGTAGGGAGATCATACCTCAACCTTGGAGCACTGGCAGCTGTCGAAGACTTGCTACTTCGATCCTCACTATTCTCAGAATCTGTCCCAAGAGGAAAAGCAGAGCCAACAGCAAATCTAGTTTCCAAATTAGACCCATGGGCCACCAATCCATCAATGACACCTACGTTTCTTAATACATTGGCAGATCCAGTAGAACCCTCGCTATTTTGCTTGATCTCAGCTGACATTAAGTTTGTAGGTTTAGTAGGATTCCCAGAAAAAGACAATTCACGCTTCAAAACTTTACTGATATCCACACTGGCACTAGCATCCTTAACAACATCTCTCTTAATTCGCCTCCATTTTCTCAAACCATACCCTTTAGTCATAAGAGGTGACCCCACAGTAGGAGATTTAGCCCTTGAAGGCTCAGAATTCACAGAATTCTCCACTTGCTCAAATCCCACACCTTCTTTAACTTGTCCATCATCATGCGGCAAAGAATTAGTATCAACAATTCTGCTAGTACCCATGTTGTGAATTTCATTTGAATATGACCCATTAGCCTTAACCTCATCATTATTGTGATCAAGATTAAAAACTCTATCATCTGGGTTGGTAGTTGTCAATTCATTATCTTCAACAGATTCAAGAGCAGAATGTTCACTTCCCAAATCCATCAAGTCTTAAAAGGGTCTCTTTGGATCAAGATCAAGAACAAAAACTATCATTCCAGCAGTATCATCATGTTCAAATCAACTCACAATCTGGAAAACAATAAATAAATTAATAAATTAACCACACTCTAATTGAATCATTTTCTTGAAATAAAAATTCAATTCAATTTTCTTTCAAGAAAAGTTAATTACCATAAAGATCATATCTTTACAAGATGAAAAGTGAATTGAAATTGAGAGTTTGGAAATTAAAGTAATATATTTGAAATTGACCCCAAAAAAAAAAAAAAAAAAAAAAGAAGTAAAATTTCAGTAGCATAAGAAATAAAGGACGCACCTTTTATATGTATACATAAACAAAAATGAAGCTTTGAATTGAAGATTGAAGCCTGTGATTAGATGATGATTGATGATACCCTGAATCATCAAATTCCAAGGGAATGGAAACCCTAAACTATGCTTGGATTTGCAGTTTTATAGCCGTGAAATTATTCATTATTTTTCAAAAAAGATATATGTATTATTATATATAAATTTAATTATTCATACTTTAAAAAAATTATTATAAAATTAAAAAAAAAAAAAAAATTGAAGGTGGACAAGATGAGATGGGCCACATGGAGGTGGTGCGTGGTGGCCCACAACCTCAACCCCGGTAGAAGTGGGCATTGCTGGCCATCTGATCTGGAATACAACCACACATATCAAGGTCGGCTTGTAGTGTTCCTCAAATTACGAAATTGCCCCACCGTCAATTCCTATTATGCTTAGAAGTGACAAAAGGATCGAATCGGATATGTTAGCAAATTGAAATATGCAAAATAATTTTATGGATTGTATTTTGTTTTTATTAATTTTAAAATTAATTAAAATTAAAGTGTGATTTAATTAAATTTTTTTATTTCTTATATATGTGTAAGGAGTAGGAGGTTTATGTTTGAATATTTTTTATTACAAAAGTCTTTACCAGTCTATTAGACTTTATTTAAATTTTTTTAAAAAAATTTAAATAAATAAAAATTTATTTTTTTTATTAATTTATTTTGAAATTAAATCGATGGTTTATTTTTATCAAATGAATTATAATTGAGTTAGATCAATAATTACCGAGTTAATTTAATAATCAATAAATTACATAAATTAACTCTAATTAAATTTAAATTTCATATAAATTTAAATAAATCTATGAATTAGATTTAAAAAGATGAATTTAAATTAATTTTATATATGGAATCAAGATTTGTCACTCTATTCATTAATATATTCAACAATAATGGTTGGTTGGTTTAGGGTTGTAGGGGGAGTGATTGTAGGTCTTAATCTTTGTGCTTTCCTTTGGAAATGACAGCTTTTGGTTTCTAGCCATAGGGCTGAGACAAGGAATTTTACAATAACCACTGGGTACCGGTACAATAACCGGTTCCAGGTAAATTAAAAAGTTTTTTTTTTTTTATTCAGTATCCTATCACATCAACACATCATCATCATCCTCCATGTGGGCAGGGGCGAATGTATCTATGTTTGAAAGCAATTTCTAAAACATCCTAAGAGACACTGTGGCAGGATTGGTTCGCAAGGTGTGTAATGAAATATAATATAATATTATTAAATATATTTTTAATGTAAATATTATTTTAAAATTTTATTTAATCATATTATATTACAACTCGTTACAGTTTACTAAACGTATTTTAAATATTTCTTTAATAAAAAATAGAAACTCATATCCAACTATTTTCCTTCTAACAAATTTTTTATTTTATCATTTTATTTTAAATTTTATGAAGAGTCCATTTCTATTTCTTTAAATATGAGGAAAGAGAGTGACTTTCTAAATTAATATTTTAATATTTTCTTCTTCTTTTTTTAATTTCTTTCATTTTTTAAATTATTATTATGATTATTAAATTACTATATTATTATTAAAATATTATTTTATAATATTTTAAATCAAATTATTCTTTTTTAGTAGTAAAAATTTTATGTAAAGTAGAAAAAATAAAATTATAGTATAATAATAATAATAATAACTTGCTATAATATTTTATATCAGGTTATATTTTTTAATAGTAAAAATTTTATATAGAGTAAAAGAAATGATATTGCAATATAATAATTATAATATTTTGTTATAATATTTTTAAAAAGATTATATTTTTTTAGCAGCAAAAATTTTATGTAAAGGAAATGAAATTATAAATTTATGTATAAAAAAATGAAATTGTAGATTTATTAATAAAACAATGAAATAGAGAGTAAAATAGGAAGTGTTGTTGGAATATGTGCATTTTCTAAAAATAAATTAAAATAAGGAGTTAAATTATTTATAATATAATAGGAAGTAAAATAGGTAGTATTGTTGGGGATGTTTTAATGAGAAAAGAAAATGAGGAATGAAAATAAGAGAATTGAAAGTTAGAGGATGGAAAATATTATCTTTACTTTTTGTTTAAAAGATGGTGAAAAATAGGAGGAATGAAAATGTATGAAATATTATTTTATTATTTTAAAATTACAAATATATTCTTATTTTTATTTTTAAAAATATTATAATAGGGAGAAATTTGTAATTTTAATAACTTTTCACCCATTTTCTCTCCAAATTTGGGAGAAAATTTTTTTATGAATCCCATATACTTTTTTAACCCATTTTCATTCCCCCCCCCCCCAAACAATGGAAAATTTAGAATGTTTTACCATTTTCTATCCTCCCTCTTTCTTTCCTCCTAATTTCCACTCTTTCTAAACAAAGAGTACAAGGGCAACGGAGAATTTTGTTATTTCCCCTTTGTCCCTTAAAATTTTTTCTTAAATATAAGAATATCTTATTCTCACTTATAAAGAATTGTCTCTTCCACTATATAATTTGTAATATTTTATTAAAAAATAAATTTACTTTTATATATATTATCCAATGTTTTCAAACCCGGCCCGATCTTAGAACCGGTGAAGGCAGAGGGTCACGGGTTAGAGGTCGAACCGGGGTCGAACCGAAATTTTAAATAAATTAATATATTTATTATTTATATATTAAAAAAAATATAATATACATATAATTAAAATTAATAAACGTTATTAGACTAAGTAATAAACATTATTTAAAAGAAATATGAATTTGAAACAATTATTTATAAGAAATTATGATAAATTAAGTCATTAAGTGGCCATTTTGAGATCCAAATTCAGGTAAGTTCCACTGCTCGGTAGTAGGAAGTTTACTTGAATTTGTGTTCTTCTACATAAGAAATATGAATTTGAATATTCATATGGTAAATGGTAGAATGATAATTTGAAACTGAAAGTAAACTCTACATTAAGAAAAGTGAGGGAGGAGTAAGTTATCCTTTCAAAGTTAGAATGATGTATATATTCAAAAGTTCATCATTTCAAAGTTAAGAAAGTAGTCAAGAAGACTCTCTCTTGCGCCCGCGGGGAGTGGGGGGTGCAAATCCACGGTATTGAGCTTAGGTTCAACGTGTGAGCGCGCGACCTGCGTACACGAATGTCAGACCAAAATAGGTTGGCCTGTGCTTACTTCAATTTTGTAATTTTTTATTTAGTCCAATCATAAATTTTAATTTTTTTTATGATTTGTCCAATTTTTTTTTTTAATATCCAAACACAAAAAAAATAAATAAATAAATAACCAGCAAAAAACCGGCCGGTCCGACCGGGTCACCGGTTACCCGGCCGGCCGGCGGGCTTTTTTCGGTTTTGGCCTTGACAGGGTCTGAGACCAGAACCGAACCGGTCTGGCTTCCAGTTCCTGATTTTTTTGGTCGGACCGACCGGTCCGGTCAGATTCTTACAACATTGATATTATCAATAAAAATATTAAAAGAAAATATAAATTACAAAGATTAATTACTAATATTTCAATACACTCCACTACTTATATATATATATATATATATATATATATATATAGAGAGAGAGAGAGAGAGAGAGAGAGAGAGTTATATATATATATATATATATAGAGAGAGAGAGAGAGAGAGAGAGAGAGAGAGAGAGAGAGAGAGAGATATTTTTTTTTTTCATCCATTTTATTTGACTTTTTATCCTTTTACTTTACCTATAAACTTTTCTTTCTCATTTTTTCACTCTCTCTACTGCATAATAAGATATTAAACTCTCAAACCATTTTATTCACTTTTCGCTTATTCTTTCTTTTTTTATTTGGAATTTGGAACTTAAAAGAAGATAAAATTATAGATTACAAGCAATAAAAAAATACAGAGCTTATATAGAGTTACATATAAACCTTCTCTTTTCTCACTAATAAGATTAGTTTTCAAATTTTAATTTTTTTTAATGGATAAAATACTATTTAGTTATTGAGATTTGACGAAATTAATGAAATCGTCCATATATTTTGAAAAATTAATTCTTTAGTCCTCATTTTTTGTTCAGTCAATAAAGTAGTCATTTTGTTACTTTTTTCGTTAAAATTTTGTATAAAATTTTAAATGTTTATCATTTGCAATTAAATTTTCTATTTCAACTAAAATACAAAATTAAAACCGAGTGAAACCCAATCTCCTTCTCATCCACGACAAGTGCGCCAACGCATTGTGGCAGTGGGGCGACGTGCATAATAATATTCAGGATATTCAAGCTACTAAATCTATATTACCAAAACTTTTGATAAACACTTCATATAATTTATTTTCTTGTATTTCAATTTTCAATAAGTTGAAAAAAAAACAAACAAAAAATTTCCAAAATAACTACCCTTATCCAACTATAATTTAGAACACCAGAGCCCATAAGGCCATGGCCTTTTACTTTTCTCTGAAACATATTTATAGACCCATTAATGGATTCCTTTCATCAATTTCAACATTCATGGCTTTCTTCTCTCACCCCAAAACCCAATACTGTCTTCCCCACCAAAACTTCTCCATTCAAAGTCTCATTCTCTCTTAATCCATCCATTGCTGAACTAGCAAAGTCCACTTCACAAAACCCATCAGAAACCACGCCAGAATCCGAACCGGGTCCCATAAACCCTATAAAGCTCGCTTTTGAGAAAGCTAAATCATATAAGAAATCGATTGAAACGAAAAACAAAAAGAGAGAAAGAGAGGATTTGCTTGAGATTGGGACTGGACTAGGCTGGCAAATTCCAAATTTTGGTGCACCCACACAAACAAAGATGGCTCAAGCTCGCGCTGGTGACGCCAGGACCTGCTGGTGACTTTTTTTTTCTTTATTTGTTGTTAAGTTTAGAATTTGGTGATAAAGTTGTTGGATTTGGTAAATTTGGATTAGTTATCATTTGTGTAATTGCTTGATTTTTGTTATTCATTTTGGTGGTAAGTAGATTTTAATTTGGTATTAAAGAAGATGGAGGGAGAGGTTATTTTAGGTATTATAATTTTATTTTTTTTTTCAATTTTTTTTACAGAAAAATGTAAAAAACAAAATATGAAGAAATGACTACTTATACTATGGAGTTAATTTTTCAAAATGTATGGACAATTTTATTAATTTTGCTAAATTTTATGGACTAAATAATATTTTACCCTTTTTAAATTTATCTAATTATCTCAAATTTGAAAATTGATTAACTTTTATGGCATTATTGGTATGAAAATTATTAAATTGAAAATGTATATTCTTTGATGTTTGGTAATTTAATAAATTTATAGTATTTTAAATGCATATGACTATATCAAATACTCCTTCTGATTCTCAATAACTGACGTTTTAGAGGAATGTACTTGGATCAAAGAAGCAATAAATTAGGATAATTTTAAATCAAATAGTCTAATATACTCTTAATTTATCTTTTACCAAAACTCTATCAATAACACTAAACTTTCTTTGATGATAAGGAAAATTTGGAAAAAAATCAATTAATGTTGCATTGGATTTCTAGAATGACAATTATATTAAAATAAAAATACTTTTTTAAAACATCAATTATTGAGAATCAGAGGGATTATGAATTTCGATTTTTTTTTTTTTTTGTGACTATCAAAATATGTAGTTTATTTTGGTAATTTATTAATATGTGGTAGTTTTAATTTTAATGTCATGTAAATATAGTATTTCATGCTTATTTTAGTTATTTATTTGCTTTTTGTAATGTTTGTCATGTTTGTACAATCTCAAGACAAGTTATGGATCCTTCCTGCATGTGGGACCCATAAAATATATTTATAATTTCTTAAATCATAACTAAAATTAATCTTAATCACTATGTGACTCATATAAATTGTAGATAAATAAATTTTTTATGTATTTTTTTTTTCATTTTGGTGAATGTATATATTCTAAATTAAAATTACAATTAATTGTCTAAATAAAAAAAAAATATCTACTAAAGAAATAAATAACATTTTTTATTGAGTTATTTTTTTTCTAAAAAAATATAACACAAAATTATCTTAAATTAAAAATTATAATAATAAACCATTATCATGAGATAAAAATAAAAAATTAGAGGAGAAAAATATTTTATTTTTAATGTAAATAATTCAACTACTTATTAATATGACAAAAAAAATTATATTATACAAATGCAATTAATAAAATTTTTATCATTCAAATACTCAGTTAAATAGAAACAAATTCAAAAACTAAAATAAAAAACTTAACAAATACATAAAATTAAAACATAATCATCCCTTTGAATTTTGCAATAAAAATATAGATTATAAGAAATTATTATTATTTTGAGTGTAAAAATTAATATTTTAAATTGGTTATCTTATGCTACTAATCGGATCGAGTTGACATGGATTCAAACCCAAACAACAATCAAGTTCGAGCCTAAATTGGATTGGAGAGGCTACTCAAGCTTAACTCCGGTAAATCATATTAAATCTGATTGAATCCATGGGTTACTTTTTTCTAAAAAAAATAGTTTATTGGTTTTGGTTGGAATAGATGGATTTTGACCAAAATTCATATTGAAATTTTTAAAAAAAAAATTGTAAAAAGGATTAAGTGAATAGAAGTTTAATAAAAATTTGTAAGTTTTTTTTTAAGTTGTAAAAAAATCACTTTGAAATTTATCAAATTTCTTTAATTTTTATTAATTGATTTTATGTTACGTTTGTTACATCTCATATGATTTAAATTTTTGTTTGATTTCATGCCAAATTTATTATATATAAGTCAACTAAAAAAATAATAAAAAGATATTAATATATTGATATGTATATATTTTAATTGAGATATATGGCGTAACAAAATTAATAAAATAAAATGATTTTATATACGCTTTTAGTTTTAAATAAAATATGAGGTTTGAAATTAAATTTATTTAATTAAATATTAATAAAATTAATATGTAAAATTAATTTTGAATGTTAAGGACACAAAAACATAAAGGGAAAGGAAATAGTCTCTATAAGGTCATATCCAACCATTACATCAAAATAATGTAATTACAATAAATTTATCTATAACTAATTACACGATTTTCAACCTTAAAAAGAATATTTCATATATATTTCTTTTTATCTTTTATTTTATCTTTTTTTATTACTTTTATATTATTTTGTTATTTCATAAATTATATCTAAATCTATTTTTTTTTTACATATTCATCCAATAAAAATATATTTTATTATTTAATAATATTACAAAAAAAAAGAATTAAATTAAAATTTATAAATTATAAAAAGATTGATTTACTATTTATATATTAAGTAAAACAAAAATTTTATTAAAAAAAACATAACAAACACAAATATTATATTGAATAATTAATAATAAAAAAACACAATTAAAAAAGATAAAATATTAATATGCATTCAATTCTCTGAAGTAATATATTGCTCCCACAAATGCTCCATTACTACATTACAGAGTGATATATGTATTTTGTATTAGTTATATACTCTCTCTGGTTCTCAATAATTAACGTTTTAGAAAAATATTTTTATTTTAATATAATTGTCGTCCTAGAAACCCAATGCAACATTAATTATTTTTTTGCAAATTTACCCTTATCATCAAAAAAAGCTTAGTGTTATTGGTATATTTTTGGTAAAAGAGAAATTAAGATTATATTAGTCTATTTGATTTGAAATTATCCCTAATTTATTGGTTCTTTAATTCAAGTGTATTCTTTTAAAACGTTAGTTATTGAGAATCAGATGAAGTATTTTTTATTTTGTATTTGAATTTTTTTATTGAAACTTTTTTTTTTTTTTTTTTTTGCATTGATATTGAAACCATATTTGATTAAGTAAAAAAGAATTTAAAATATAGATGAAACTTTTTCATTCTTTGGTAAAAAAAAAATAAAAATCAATTAAATATAAACTTCAGGTCTTCTTTTATAATCCATGTTATTAAAATCAGAACGGACCGATTAAATTGAGAACCGATTACTGGTCTAGTTTTTAAATCATAAAAAATCGGATAAATCATAAACCAAAAAAAATCGGTTTGAACTGGAAAAAATCAAAAAAATCGGTGATCGGTCGAATCGAATTTTTTCAAAATGACATCGTTTTGGATTAAAAAAATTAAAAAAAAAAAGGAGAAAATGACAGATAAATTAAATTAGAATGATCGGACCGGCCGATCAGACCAATTAAATCGTAAACCGACAAGAAAATTAATTCAACCTCCGATCCGATTTTAACAACATTATTTATAATTAGAAAAAAAAAAAAAAAAAGACGAAGATTAGTTATACTCTTTACTAAAACAAAGGTTGATATTAAAAAAAAAAAAAAAAAAAAAAAAAAAAAAAAACCTGATTTGATCTCCTGGTGGGACCCAGAGGAGTGCAAGAAATTCTCCAACAAACACTCCGGTAGCAAGTTTCTGGTTTATGATAAATAAGGGCACCGTATCGGTACCGTAGTGCGACCCTTCGCATAGCAAGTTTTGCCTTGGATGTTGACAACTTAGGTTATGTCAACGAGCATGATAATGAATTTTACTATTCCAATTCCAATTTGTTATTTTACAAAATCAAAATGTATTTTTATTAAACTTTACAAAAATTAAAACCAAAATTTATACAAACAAGTGTTTGGAGATATGATCCAAAATTTTCTAATATTAAAATTAAATCTACTCAAATTGCCTGTGGCTTGCAAAATATGTAAATTTTGCAAGGGTTGAAACTCATCATAATTTGACGGGGTTTAAAATTTTTAAAAATATGTAAATTTTTAGGATTTTATATTTACGATCCTACTAAAAGAATTTAATATTGACTCCCACTACTATTGATGGGTAGATTTTTTTTGTAATTAAATAGGGTTATTTGATGTAACATTGTAGTGAATTTATATTAATGACTCACTAAAATTAAATATTATGCCAATAAATTAAAGTACAACTTGTATTATCAAAACAATTTTTTTTCGCTTATAATACATTTATATATTAAAGTTATTTTCGTGTTTCTCATGTATTTAAAAAAAAAAAAAAAAACGCACCGAGTATAGTCTAGTAGTAAAGTACACATTTACCTAGATAATAAATTCATATTCGATTCTCCGCTCTCAATGCTGTATAGATATAATGCTGGCAGAGAATTTTCAAGAACTCGCCACATAGTAATATATTAAATAAATATAAATGCCAAATATATGTCATATAAGTGCCAAATGGATGTTAATTGAATACAATATGATATATATTAAATGATTTAAAGTGTCACATATAATATTATTATATTTTAATTTTTTTTCATTAAACATTTATGATATATATTTCTATTAATAATCATGTGAAAAAATGATAATTACTATCTAAATAAATATAATTTATTATATTATTTTAATAATATTAACACATATTAATAAATTTAATAACTTATATAATAAAAATAAGGAGAATGTATTTGTCTTTCCACCTAATTATGTATATATAATTCATTATGATAATTTAAATAAATTATTATGATATTTAAAATATTAAATAAATATTAATCATTATGCATAATATTTGAGATTATTTGCTAATTTTCTCTCCGTTATTCTATAATATATTATGATAATTTAAATTTTAAATAAAATATAAAACTAATGTAATAAATTAACTTATTTTTAATTATCATCATTTAAATAAATTTGTAACCTAAACTATAAATCATTATCACCATTATTACAATTTAAACCATTAGGAACTTATATAATTATGATTTGTAACCTAAGAAAATTAAAAATATTAAATTTCATAATTATTATAATTTAATAAAATTTATTACCTTATATATATATATATATATATATATATATATATATATATATATGTTTTGGCAAGTGAATGAGTATCATTTTATTTGTGGCATCATTTGAAAGAATTTTTCTCTCAGTTTCATAATGACAAGGTTAAAGTTTGTTTTTCTTTTCTATTAATTTTTAAAATATTTTATCATATTTTTATTTAATTATTATTTTCCTATATAATATATTTTCTATTTATTTTAATTTTATAAATTTGTACAAACATTCAAATCCAATCAGTTGTAAAGTAGATCTAAATTAGTATTTAATTTTAATAAAAAAATTCAAATATTATTATGATGATATGTGGTCAATTTTAAGAATCATAATTTAATTAATATTAATTTAGTAATTATTAATGAAAATTAATATTCAATTAATATTTATTTAATGATTCAATATATTTTAAATTTTTTTAATATTTCTTAACCTTTTGTAATATATTATTTGAAATTATAAAAAAATATATATGATGTGACTTAAAATAAAAAAAAATTATATTTATAAAAATATAAATTAATAGAGTATAAAATCTAAAATAATTAACAAAAATTATATAAAATAAAATAAAATTTACATCGATTATATATATATAGTCACGTGCAAAGTACGGGTTAAGTTGCTAGTTAAAACTTTTATAATGATAAAAATTCAAAAATTAACAAAAAGATTAATAGAAAAATAGTTTACAAAACGTTAAAAAATTACATTACTTTTCAAAATTGCACATATTTTTCAATTTCTATATATATACTACTAACTTAAGATCCTGTCTCTGCCATTAATCTCCCGAAAAATGAATTATCATCTAATTGCAATTCCTTCGTATAAAGGAAGACAAGCTGCTCCTCCTTTATGAATAGTTATACATTTAAATATATAACTATTTATTATAAAATAGAAAAATAAAAAAATATATAACATATAATAATAAAAAAAAAATCATATAACTTATACAAATGATCTAAAACTTTTTCTTATTAGAAGAAAATAAGTGAACTTAAATTTGTCTTAGGAAATGAGAAAGTGATCTAATTCAAAGAAAATAAGTAAACTTAAATTTGTCGTTACCAAAATGAGAAAATGATCTCATCCTATCGTTATATGAACAAACATCATATACAAAGTGTACTTTATTTATTTACTTGCATGCACAATATACAATTGTTAATTATCCTAACAATCTCATATATACTTTTTTTTTTTTTTTTTTTACACTGAAAGAAAATTCATCACTAATAGTATGAAGAATACAAGGCTATCAATCTAGAGGTTAAAGCCCTAAGAATATGAAACCAAGTACATTCATACAAAGTACACATTTTAGAATCTTTATTTTAGGATGAATGTGTCATATAATAAAGTTGGGACACACTATGCCTTGTATGTGTATGATATTTACAAGTGGTGGATTCCTAAGGGCAGAGCGACTGTCGCCCCTAGTGTTTTTAGAAACCCCAGTATATAATATACATGTTACTAAAACAAGTACTATTATTTTCTAACCCCATTTTTTTTTTTAAAAAGAAATTATACTGCCCCCTAATAATAAAAAAAATTATCATAGTTAAAAATTAAATTGAATGCAATTTATTTAGTAAAAAGAAATTCTTCAAAAATTAAGGGGATGGAGATGATCTTTTATTGGAGAAAGTGAAATCTTTTTGTGAAAATTATGAAGAAATTGATATTTTTGATATGAGTGCTCGATATATGAAAGATTAAGGCCGATCTCGTAATAAGAAAGATCATATTACAATGGAGCACTATTATCATATTGATACATTTTTAGTTGTAATAAATTCACAATGGTGGAAAATGAATAATTGATTTAAAAAAGATGTAATGTAGTATGGATGGCTGCAAGGTATTTAATATTGAAAAAATTTATATGCTTACAAATAAATTTTATCTTAGGAATTTCTATGAACTAAAAAATTCCTTGTGTGCGAATTCAACATATTTATAGAGAAGGGAATGCTGTGGCAGATTGGCTTGCCAATAAGGCTTTGAAGAGAAATAGGGGGGTTACCGTCTTTGATAGTCCACCATTATTGGGTTTAAGCACTTTGATTCAAGCTGGTGTGCTTGGAGTCTCCTGGCCTACGAGAGTGTTGGCTTAAGTTTTGTTTCTTTGGCTTTTTTCCTTCAATGTAACCAAAAAAAAAAAGTTACATTTAAAAGTTCAATTATAACATTTTAAATTTACTGTTGATCAAAATTTGAATTTGAAAAAAGTATCAACAATTTCATATTTGTGTCGTATCTTGGTAAAGACAAAAAAGTTAAATATTTATCATTAGATTCATTCGACTTATACTAATTTTATTTATGTCTACTGCAACAACAGAACATGTATTTTTTGCTATGAGATTGTTAAATAAAGTTACATAACAAGATGGAAAATGATTTTCTTATTAACTCATTAATCAATTATATATATTGAGAAAGATATAACTAGACAATTTTTTTTTTTTTTAAAACTGACATAACTAGACAATTTGATATTGATGAAAAAAAAAAAAATGATGAACACAATTTATAATGCCTAATGTTAGTGGATAATAAATATCTAGATAACTATAATTTTTTTTTTTTTTTTTTTTTTTTTTTTTTTGTATCATTTGGTCACATTCTTGATCGCTTTTAGTTTATAATTTCCTTATATGGCAATCTTTTGACTTATAATTTTATCTTTATATTCATTAAAACTAACCCAAATAGATCAGCTTAAACTTTAGAAAATCTGAGAATATATATCAGAAAAAACAGAGATATGAAATGCCTAAAAGAATGAACTTGGCAATTTCTGAATGTGGCCTTCAGGGTCTATCTATTCATGTGTGATCTTTTTGTTCATGTACGTATGACTACAAATTAACCAAATTAAGGTCCCAATTAATAGGGAAAGCCATGTCCACAAATTAATTATGATAAATAATGTTAGTATAATACTTTATTTGTCATCCGTCAGAAGTTTGCTAGCATTGTCCAGTATGTATCTTGAATCTTGATGCATTGGTTGCAAGTTCAAAATGCAAAACTTGTGCCTTTTTATGTGATGATACTTCAAGAGATGCTTAAAGATCAATCTGTTGGGAGCTATATATGTATGCAATGCAATCATGTTTATTTTTTAATGTGTCAATGAAATACACATTTCCTTGATATATTTCATACAAATGCTTTTATTCCTCTTCATTTTGTTCTTCAGTTGCTTATGTGGGACATTTGTGAACTCAAACTGCAAGGGCAAAACTGAAGCCACTTTGAACCAAAGCCTGTTCCACCACCTCTACCGAACAAGTATGATTGGGAAATTGACCCATCTGAACTTGACTTCTCAAACTCGGCAATTATTGGAAAGGTGTGATTTTATCTTTGGATTGTTGATTATACATATTGTTACGCACCTGTTTGTCACATTGTTTTAGACTTTTAGTAAATTAAATTAAAGTAATCGGAACTTTATGTTGGTTTATTAATGACAAAAGGTAAGCACAACAATGGATGCCAACTCAAACGAACAGACATCATGTATATTTTATTTGGTTATGCAGAAATAATTATATTATATATTTCTAATTGAATGTAATTTAGAGAAATAAAAACTATAATACTTTTCCATGCTAATTAGTATCGTAACAACTACAGGTAGGTGATGATGACAGCAGTGGACATGACCAATATAATAACGCTTCATCACATTCAAGTCATTACGTTAATAACAATCACAGCAGAGCTTGATTTTTCTTTAGCTATGATTGGTTTTTAGCTTTTGGAAGATATTGAAAGATTTAATTACATGTTAGATTCTTTGTTAGTATTTTTAAAAAAAAAAAACATTAAGCCTTTTGTTGAATTCAGCTACAAATTTGGCTGTGGGAATATTAGTTGTTCATTTGGATGACTCAAATTCAATATTAGTTTAAGCAGATTATTTTTCTTTCAATTTACGGTTTATTTTTTTGTTTAATTATATTAATTAATTAATTTTTATTAAGGACAACATATATTCAAATTTAATGTACAAAAATTCAAAAAAATATTATTGTAATTCAAAAATAAAATAAATAATTAGAATAGGGTAGTTAAGGGCATTTTATAAGGGCGGTTTAAAATACCTCAAACAAATCAATTTAGGTTAGTTAAATTGGCACTAAAATAGGGTAGTTGTTATGGTTTAAATTAGTTATATACAACCATAGGGGCAGTTGAAGCCGCCACTAATTTAACGTCAAAAAATACTACCGCCTCTATGAGAGCTGACATTTTTTTTTTTAAAACAAACCGTCAAAGAATAAAAAGGCGTTTAAATCTGCCCCTATACAATTGTAGCGGCGGTTAAAACCACCTTAACAAACCGCCGCTACAAGAGCACTTACTCTGGTGGACTCCAAAACCGTCTCTGTGCTGTAGAGATGGCTGCAATAGCAGCACTTTTGGGGCGGTTGCTAAAAATGCCGCTAACAAATCAAACCGCCCCTATACTCAAATGCAACCGCGGCTGCATTTTTTATGATGAATATAAAAAATGTTTTTTTTCATGTTGTGGATATGAATTATGATTACCTTTTATTATATATAAAAGAAAATCTCACACATTCTTATCATATAAAATAAAATAAATAATAAATAATATTTTTCATGATAGGATTTTATTGTTTTGTAGAAAGCATTTCTTTTAGTAAAAAGAATTCATACACACATGATATTGCATTACTTCATCTTTTTTAAAAAATATATATATAAAAATGCAGTTAATCATTTGTATATTGTAGCATTGTAATATTTCACCTAAAAAATAAAAAAAAAAAACAATTAAATATTTATAGATTTTCATACACTAATTTATAGCAACCTTATGTTTCATAAGAATTTATATATATTTTCATAAAAATCACAATATATAAATATTTATTTGCTTACCATACATATAATTTTAGGCTAAGTATTACTTACATTGAGTGCATACACCAATTCAATGGGATAATAACACATAGAGCCAAAAAAAAAATATCGGTATCTTTTTACGAGTAAAAAAAAGACAAAAAAGTTATATTGGCTAAAATATTTCATCATTCATTAGTTTAGTGTATGAAATAAACTTATATATTTGGTGTATGCAAGAATTTTTTATAATTTTAGAGGATGAAACTCAGCTATTTTATTACTGAAACAAATTAAAAACATAAGAAAAAACAGGACAAGAGATACTCACTCAATCCAAATAGTTTTAGACAAATTAAAAATGAAAATGAGAAATCTTTTCATGCATATTATTATTTTTTGCATTTCTGAAGATTTCATAAGTTTAATTTACATGTATTTGAATATCATCTCTCATTTTTTAAAAAATGGTAATTTCACAAAAAAAAAGTAAATTATTATTTCGTTTTTGAAATTTGATCAAATTAAAATAGCCATCTTTTTTTTATTTTTTTTATCAAACTAATTAAATAGTTTCCAAGTTTTATTTATATCGAATAAATTAGTCATTCCATCCAAAAATTTGAGTTTTCACCATTAAAATTTTTCATCTCTACTTCTTTTTACAAAAGAAAAAAAGAAATATTAAAATGAAAAATTAAAAAAATATATATAAAAAGAAACCTAGAAACCCATCAAGTTGGGTCTCTTTAATTAAAAGATATACCTATTTGTAGAGAGAAGAGCTAGGGTTTAGCTTTTGGCTTCGGCAGTCGAAGCTTGCAAAGATTTCGAGGAGGCAGAGTACTGGTGACGTGGTGGCTAATCCCAGTCAGCTTAACCCGACCATGGTTGCGGTGACAATGAGAAGAGAAAATCGTTTTGCCATAAAAAATTGCTTTGCCTTACATCAGTAAGTCTCTACTTTTTTTTTTTTTTTTTTCTTGTTATGAATTTCGAAAATCAATTTCTTAATCTTCCATTCTCATTTTGTTTTTCATTCCAAGAATCCAAATGGGTAATTGACTACTATAAATTTAATAGAATCTAAAAGAGACATTTAATCATGCAATTTGTGAAGAAAACCGACGACCAATTAAGGCGCGATGGTCCTAGGGTATAGGTAAATTTAAGGTCATCAACCACTCATAGAACCCTTCTATACCCTGATCCATATAACTTAACATGCTTAATTAATCAAAAGACATATGTGGGCTAACTTAAAATCATACAATACAATTGAACTTAAGAAAATTAATTTCTTCATTTTATTCATTTAAATCACTTCAATACATAAGTTCTTTACAATCTTTGATATTCTTTACATAAATCAATAACAACTATGACTTTTAGAATTATTATAATTTAAACCTAATACTTATACTCTTACTTTTCTAACTCTAGCTCGCATAACTTCTTTGTCATAAATAGCTAGAGTCTCGTCTTCTATATTCTCCAAGAACTACCTGAAAACTTCTAAGCTAAATCCTAAAATCCACAGACGATATGGTGAGCCGTAAAATCAGTAAAATTATAAGAATGCATATTGGAATAGAGATTGAAAGAATCAATGTACCGAAGAGAAACATCATTAAGTGAATAACATGAATTCAATACAATATAGAATAATAGATTTCCATAGGAATCAAAGACAAAACTTTCAAATGAATCATTCATTCAATCTGACAGAAACATTCTTTAGTGAGCTAACCACATTACCGCAAGCATCAAATCATTAACTATCAAAGATCTAATGGTGGGACGAACTGCTAACCCATAAGTCTCAGCATTCAGTAGTATTATAATACTATCGCGATAAGTTGTAAATATGCGGAATGGATACTTTCATATATTTCAATGATATATATATACAAGATACAAGGACCTATATATGGTAAATAGGTCAAATATACAACTGTATATATATTCCTAAATTAAGGGAAATTATACAGAAAATATACAGAATAGGAAATATACAGCTGTATATATATTCCTAAATTAAGGAAAACTATACAGGAAATATACAGAATAGGAAATTATATAGAATAGGAAAGAGTTATAGCCCATTCCTGCTAACTCTCCCTCACAAGTTGGGGAGTAGATATCACATATGCCTAACTTGGATAGCGATGTATAGAATGGTCCACTAGTGACAGCATGAGTCATAATGTTAGCCAACTGATCTGAACTCCTAGTATAAAGAACTTCTATTGTGCCATAATCAAGATTATCTTTAATATAGTTCCTGTCAAGTTCAACATGCTTAGTTCGATCATATTGTACTGGATTATTAGCAATCTCAATGGTTGCCATATTATCACAAACAACACCATAGGTTTTTTTGAACCAAAACCAAGTTCCATTAAGAGAATTTTCAGCCAAGAAAGTTCTGTGATTGTATGATGCATAGCACGATATTCAGCTTCTAAACTAGATAATGAAACCACATTATGTTTTTTACTTCTCCAAGTCACCAAGTTGCCTCCAACAAATGACAAATATCTAGAAGTAGATTTTCTATCCAATCTACTACCAACAAAATTATAGTCTGTATATCCCACAACATCAAGATGTCCATGTTTGGAGAACAAAACACCTTTACCTGGAGCTGATTTTAAATAAGCCAGAATCTGATTAACAGCATTCATGTGATGATCACCTAGATTGTGCATAAACTGACTTACAACACTGACTGCATATGCCAAATCTGGCCTAGTGTGAGTTAAATAGATCAACTTCCCCACTATCCTCTGATATCTCTCTTTGTTAGTTGGAATTTGATCAGGATAAATAGAAAGGCCATGATTTACCTCAATAGGAGTATCTATAGGTTCACAGGTTGAGTTACCAGTTTCAGTTAGGAGATCCAAAGTATACTTCCTTTGGGAAAGAAACAATCATTGCTTAGACCGAGAGACTTCAATGCTTAGGAAGTATTTGAGAAGCCCCAAATCATTTATCTCTAATTCTTTGGCCAGATAGCTTCGAAGTTTCTCAAGTTCATTTATGTTATTACCTGTTACAATCATATCATCAACATAGACAAGAAGCAAGGTAATATTATTAAGATCATGTTTATAGAACAATGTATGATCTGCCAAAGCTTGCTTGAATCCATACTTCTTCATTGCATTGCTCAATCTCCCAACCCATGCCCTTGGTGATTGCTTTAATCCATACAATACCTTTTTTAGTTTGCATACCTTTCCTTTTTCCAGTTTAAATCCTGGGGGTGGATCCATGAACACTTCCTCTGTCAAATCACCATGAAGAAATGCATTCTTCACATCAAATTGTCGTAGAGGCCAGTCTAAATTAACTATAAGTGATAGTATGACACGAACAATATTCATCTTGGCAATTGGTGCAAAAGTCTCCTGGTAATCAATACCATAAGTTTGAGTATAACCTTTTACAACCAGCCTAGTCTTGTATCTTTCAACCATCCCATCTGACTTGTATTTGACAGTGAATACCCATTTGCATCCCACGATCTTCTTTCCCATTGGTAACTCGACCATTTCCCAAGTAGAATTCTTTTGGAGAGCTATCATTTCATCTATCATTGCATCCTTCCACTTAGGATCTTCAAGGCTTCCTGAAAATGACTAGGAACAGAAATAGAAGACAACTGAAGAGCAAATGTTAAGTTAATTTTAGACAAACGGTGATATGATATGAAGTCAGAGATCGGATAAACAACATTGGAGGCTTTTGAAAAATCGAATCTATCAGGTGCTTTTCTTTCGCGAAGAAGATATCTCCTATTTTGATCAAAATTAAAATTGGGATTAG
>CATKHJ010133177.1:0-24459 GCA_949750685.1 Vernicia montana | reverse complement strand
GGTAATCAATTGATGAAATCTAAATCCTAAATCTCTATCATTTATTGAATTTGTCTGTTAAATTTTCTTACATCTGTTTTAATTTTCTTTTTCTTTACAACTAAATTGATTTTCTAAATAATAGAGTAATCATACTTTTTTGGTAATTGTCAACACTTTCCCTATGGGATCGACACTCTATTCACACACTATTACTTGCCCACGATCTGTACACTTGTAGATTTAGCACAACAATATAAGGATTAGCGTACCTCTTCAAAATTGTCATGATTTTTGTTAATATAAATACATATACACTAGTCAACACTCTCACCCACCATTACACTTCCTTTGTGGACTTCTAACTTCTCTTTCATGTGCAGCCTACACTACCTCCATGTGCAGTCTCCCTCATCCAACTAATACCCTTCAATCATGCCTCCATTAGTGTCATTTATTTCTTATAAATACTTAGCATTTCTCTTATAATAAACACAACAAAGATATATAAAATATACAATTCTTTCTCTTTCTTTCTTTGTTTTTAAAGCTCTAATATGGTATCAGAGCCCATTTCGAATTAAAATCTCAGCCATTTTTTTGTTCTATAATTTTTTTTTTTTTTTTGGGAATTCATATTCAAAGCACTGTCTCTTCTATAACCTTTTCATGCACACGTCCAAAATTTCATTTGACCACATAAATTGAAAGCCCTCTCTTTTATAAGCATTTTGAGAATAACCGGAGCCTCATCGGATACGTGACGCGCCTACACGTGCCGCTGGAAGTTCTGCATCTCAAGCTCACGGGTTACACGCGCATTCCAGAAGTTCAAGACGACCACGTCAGCACCACGTGTCAGACATATCATCGCCACGTCATGCCACATCATCGCCAGCTCAATAGCTTGTCCCAGTCAAACAAGGACACTCATCAACACGTGTCCCAATCCTATTGTGCCATGTGTCGACACGTTAGCTACTCTGGGGCCCACTCTGACACGTCACAGTCCATACCCAGTTGACTCTCACCCGACCTGCAGATTTATCTGACCCGGTTCGTGCTCCAATTCGTGGTCCGATCCACCACTACCGACCCGGTTCATGAACCAGTCAACACTTTAAATCAAACAGGTTCAATTTACTTTGATCGACTGGTTCGACCTTTTTCAGATTGATTTTGACCAAAATCAGACTAGTTTCTGAATTTTTTGGACCTCCTGAATCCATTTTTGAGGTCTGTTTTGCTAAATTCAGCTTCTGTGTTTGATTTCCTTAATTGGTCCTATATTTTCTCCATTATTTTTCTCTATTTTGCTGCACAAATGGCCTCTGAAAATTCTCAGCATCTTTCTTCACCTTGGGTCCAACCAATTACAACTATTTTTGATGGCACAAATTATGATTTATGGTCACAAGAGATGTGTAGTTTTCTGAAAGGCCATCTTTGTGGCGTTATGTAATCGGTGACCATTCCCAGCCAACAAAAAATACTGTGGAAGATGATACAAAATTTATGGAATGACTAGAGCAGTGGGATGACAAAAATATTAAATTTTGACATGGTTCCGCAACACTTGTCTTCCAGGAATTAAAAGCGAATTTCGTCGCTTTAACACTGCTTGTGAGGTTTGAGATTTTCTAAAAATACGTTATTATGTTTCTGATGATATGCATCAATTTCAGCTTTATTGTCACGTTCATCGGCTTCAACAGCAATCTAATCAAACAGTTCATAGCTATATTTTCGAACTTCAAACCATCTAGGATCAATTATCCGCTTGTGATCCTGAATGGTCTGACCCTGCCAATGCTAAGCTTTTTTTGGATTTTAGCGACCGTCAACATATTTGGCATCCACTTATGACTGTTCGTCCAGAAATTGAATCTGTTAGTGCTTCGCTTCTACATCGCACTCTATTACCCAAATTGGATGTTGTAATCAGAGAATTACTTTCTAAAAAAACTCGTCTTCATACACACTGTACAGAGAGATCTTTGCCATCATCAGATGTCATTCTTGCCACTCCTTCCAGTTCTTCTACACAGGCATCTCAGAACACTGCTGCTTTGGTTACTCCTACAGGGTTTTCTCGCACTATCTTTTATAATTATTGCAAAAAACCTGGACATAGAATAACGGATTATCGCAAGCAACCTCAAAATCAATAATCTTCTGGATCTGGCACTGTCAACTATCCCTCTTCAAATACTTATAGACCTAACTTTTCTGTAAGTACTTATAAACCTGGTCGCTCTCTCACCACTGCTGCTGCTGTTGAAGAAACTTTTGCAACTACCTCTCCCACATTCACTTTACAGGACATTCAGATCATTCTCCAACAAATACAGACTCCCTCTGATGAAAATGGGTTACACAAATCTTAATCGAACACCTCATCATCATTACTTATTTTATATATTGTTTTCTATAATTTTACTTTTCATTATTTACAAGTTTATCTGCACTTTCTCTCAAATTCTCCTTTAGTCCTTAATTCTAATTCTATCTTCTTCTAATTACTATCTATTATTCAATTAAGTCCTACTATACATTTTATCTATTTTAATTTCGAATGCTACTACAATTTACTTCCTATTTTATTTACTATTAATTATTGCTCAATAATCACACTCTTTTTTTTTATTAATTATTATTAATTAACTTATCACCAATCATTTATCATCATATTCATATACATATAAAATTAATTAATATCCATCAACCAACCACATATAACCAAGAGACTCCTATAACAAATTCTATTAGGATTTTCAAGCCTTATAATTAGTTACTCACATAATATCAGGAAAATTCCCATAATTAATTCCTCTTGGATCCAAGCTATACTTACATAACTAAGCAACTAAATTCTATCACCCAAAACTTATAATTCATATTATGATTAGGGAAAATACCTAAGGTATTACAATAAAATAACGAAGTGCCGAAGACGGAGCGTGACAGTTTAGCCAGTGATCCAATCCATTCTCAGGCTACTGCCTCACTAGGAAGCATGATGGCCCAACCCTGAGGACTTGACCACTAACCAACTCGTTCTCTCCTATACCAAGCAAAAACCCTACTTTCTAGTGAAGCTCACTGACTCGATATGTCTAAGGGCTATCAAGTAGACTTTTGTACCAATTGTCACCTATAGATACATAAGATGAAGTATGTCAGGACTAAGCATACTCAAGCCGACATCTTCCTACAATAGCGCCCAAGTTCATGCATAGTGTTAGAAAGGCCGATGCTAATGAGGCTGCATGTCCCATCCAAGTATCACTAAATCATAAGCTTATTGGTTAAAGAAAAAACACTTCGTGTTTTCCATAGTGAGCAACAACCATTTCTTTTTTGCTTGAGAATGAACAACAATTAACCCATTTTATTTCATTTAATAAATATATTTAAATTTAAGTGCATTGGTTTATGTATTCTCAACATTAATAATAATATTTTTGTCATAATAATATATACATTTTAATGAAGTTATATATATATATATATATTCGCCACATGTCATACTTAGATTTTAAGAATGAATTTAAAATTGATTTTTGGTAAAACCACTTTAACCTTTTTTTTAGCCGTTTTTAAATATCATTTTTAGCGTTATATATAATCTAATATAACTAATAACTTATAGACGTTAATACATAAGTAATTTTAACTTTGAAATATATTTCTAATCATAATCTAATATTTTTCACCTTATTCATTGATATTAGTTTTGTAGATAGATATTGATGTTAACTTTTAATATATAAATACACTAATACATTTTTCTTAGACCTAAAAGTTATATACACATTATTAACTCAAAAAATTATCTAAAACTTTTAATTTTGTCAAATTTATCTCAATTTATAAATTTTGTTTTTTCAATTGTCTAAAACTTTTAATTTGTCAATTTTGACTCAATTTATAATTTTACTTGCAATTATGTTTAAATAAAAAAATGAGTTAAAATTGGAATTCAAAATAATATTATATTCATAAGTGAAAAAATAATTATATTAAGATTTTTTTTTCTCTTTCTATACCATAATTTTCACTTTTTTTAAAAAAATAATTTTCCTACTTTTCATCTTTTAATTTCTATCTCTTTCAATTTAAGAAATTCAATTATTTTCTTCTCTATGCCATGACTTCCACTTTCAAAAATAAAATATAAAAAATTATGTTTCTAAAGAAAAATTATGTTTTCTTTTTTCTTTTAACTTCAAAAATTTAATGCAATAATAATTAATTCATTACTTTATGAAAAAAATAAAATTTAAATTGAGATGAAAGTTGGATGAAGATTAGAGAGATTAATAAAAATGATCTATTAATTTATTTTAATTATATAATATTATTTGATTTAATTATTAATAAAATTTAATTAATCCAATTAAAATATGCATCACATTTTATGGGTGGTGGACTATTTTTTTTTTTTTTTTTTTTGGTTCATTGGAGATCGAATAAGTCAAAATAATATTGCGAATTACATAACATGAGTAGCCCTCTCCTTTGATATCTCTCACCAAATTAATGACAATCTTTTATTATTTGAAAAATTAGAATTCGAAACCTACTACTTCTCACACTCTTAAAGAGAGTGAAAAGATGAATCAAACCACATTTTACTAGTGGCGGTGGACTAATTATTACTTAAAAGTAGAGTCATAACTTAAATATTTATTAAATTCTTTGAACCTATCCCAAGTTGTCATGTTTTTATACACATATCCATCTTTTATATTAATTTCCTAACAACCAACGTGCAATTAAAAATGACTATGAGTATGGCAATAGGATGGATTAATATATGAAAAATGGTAAAGGACGCGAATATAGTGACAATACAGTATTGTCAACACTATGTGTAATCTTACATGCGTGTAATTTTTATCAAGACTGATTCACATTGACCGGAGATATCATGTAGCATTGCTCTTAATATTTATCTATAAATACATGCACAAAGCCATACAAAGACGGAAGTGGAGAAGAGGAAGGAAGGGAGGTTTTTGAAAGCATAAATGGAG
Organism: Vernicia montana; assembly: GCA_949750685.1. NCBI lineage: Eukaryota > Viridiplantae > Streptophyta > Magnoliopsida > Malpighiales > Euphorbiaceae > Vernicia > Vernicia montana. The sequence continues at coordinate 19,441 of CATKHJ010133177.1, read as the reverse complement.
CTAGAGCAAGTCCTTCACATGAATGGAGGAGTTGGAGAAACAAGCTATGCAACGAACTCAACCCATCCAGTCAGTAGCTACTCTGATTTCTCGTTTATATGTTCTCTTTTTCATTTTTTTATTTCTTTTGGCTGCAACAGAATTTGAAAAAATACAAACTTTCTCCTGTCTTACATCTCTATCTATTAATCTTTTATTATAACATATAAGTTGTGTGATTCCATTTTTTTATTTGATTCATAAGAACTCTAATGTTTTTTAATATTTTTATGTTTGAATAAATATTTTTAGCATATCTATTTCTTATTCTCACTAGCAAATAATATTTTAAATTATTTAAGAAATAAATTTTGAATAAGATATTTTAAACTAATATTATTATTATTATTATTTTTTATAAATCAGAGAACAGTGATATCAATGGTGAAGCCGATACTAGAAGAAAGCTTGTTGGAAGTTTATTACAGAAAAAATTCAGAGTATTTGGTAATAGCAGATTTGGGTTGCTCTGCAGGACCAAATACATTTCTAGTTGTATCTGAAATTATCGAAATAATTGAAGCAGCATCCCAGAAATTAAACCGACAACCGCCTTCTCTTCAAGCTTTCTTGAATGATCTACCCGGAAATGACTTTAACACTTTGTTTAAGGTTTGGCCAAGTTTTAATGACAAGTTGAAAGATGATAAGGGAAGCAAGTTTGGAGATTGTTTTGTGGCAGGGGTTCCTGGTTCTTTCTATTCCAGGCTTTTTCCTAATAACTCTTTGCACTTTGTTCACTCTTCTTATGCTATCATGTGGATTTCTGAGGTAATTAATTATCTCTCTCATTTCTCATTTTCATTAATTTGCTGTGTGTGTATATTTATTTATTAATCCCATACCTATGAAATTAAAAAATATATATATAAGTATTATTAATTGTACTTGTCACCATTGTGAATACGTAGGCCGTGTTTTTGAAGAATCATTTCATTAATAATATAAAAAAAAATGATATTATGTGAATAAAAAAAAATTATTTTCTTTCAACAATTTTAATATATTACTATAAAATATGTATTCAAATTTGGAGAATTAGCTTGATTTGATAAGAGAATTTACTCATTTTCTTATTAATCAAGGTGTATTTTTTTTAGAAAGAAAATTTAATTTTGATTGACGTGTAAGTTAACTCTAAGATATATTAATCGGCTAAAAATATATATTTATTATAGAAGTTACCTATTGTGAATAATGAACTTAACTAATAAATTATCATTTTTTTTTATATTGTTGTTAATTAATAATTTATAGGTTAATAGATAAATTTATTATGAATTTTGCAATGTTTTATAATTATACTTTTTTTTTTTATCAATTATCTCAATTTGAAAATTTTATTGCAATTCTACCCAAAAACTAAATTGAAAACAATAATAATAACATTTTCATATTAATTTGAAGGATAAAATTGAAATTGACCTTAAAATTTATTATATCATACTATCAATTTAATTTTTAAACTTCAATAGGAATTAATTAGGTACTCCTACTTTTTGAATTTGATAAATTATCAATAATCAAATTAATAATTTAATTAATCAAATTTGTAAAGTTAAAGAGTTCAGTTAACTTTAATCAAAATTTTAAAATTAAATTGACAATATGATATAATAAATTTAAGGATCAATTTGACTTTTTGGCCTTTTAATCAATAATTTTTTTCTTACAATTATGATATAGGGTAGAATTGCTACTAAATTTTAAATTGGGGGTAGAACTGAAAAAAAAAAAATAGGGTACAAATAATTGTAAAAATGCTCAAAGTTCAGGGTAAACTTTGCTATTAAGCCATAATTATGGATTATTTCTACACTTCTAGCTATTCATTCCCAGTATTGAAATTTGTAAACATATGTTTTAATTGGGGTTTGCATTTCTAAAATTTTAAGCGATTACAAGGAATATTTTTATATATTTTGATGAGATTATTATAAAGATTTACCAAATATTCTTGGATCTTGGTTTCTTCTTCTTCTTGTTATTATTATTTCAGGCACCAAAATTGTTGAATGAGGGCAACATATGCATTGCAAAAACAAGCACTCCTGCCGTGGTTAAATCATACTTTGATCAATTCCAAAGAGACTTCACAAATTTTCTCAAGGCTCGGTCGGAAGAGTTGATCACCGGCGGCGGTATGGTTCTGACCACTATGGGCAGCATCAAGAGTGAAGATCCTCTCAGTATTTGGGAATTTGTTGGACTAAAACTCCATGACATGGTCTTAGAGGTATCCAAATTTTAATGGCAAAATACATTATTAAACTCTAAAATTTTCACAGATTTATTTATTAAACTCCTAAAAATTTATTTGTCCACATTAAGTTCTCAAATTTTTATTTTTTCACACATTGATGGATTTTTAGATGGTTGGTAATGAGGTTAAACTTCATGTGTATTAAAAGCGCGTAATGAGGGTTTGATATAGACAAATAAATCTTTAAATGCTCAATAAATAAATCTGTAAAAATTCAGAGGTTTAAGGATACGTTTTACCTAAAAATTAATACAACTTTTGTTCTAAGTGTTGTTTATTTATTAAGGTTTGCATTTTTAAAAAATGACAATTCATATTCATTTAATTAAAATCAAGAGTCAAACCTTACTTTAAATATTAATATTAAGCAATTATGTCACTTTAAACACTTCAATTAAACAAAAATGGCAGTATATTTGTGTGAGGTTATGTTAATTGTAGAACTAAAATTACTCTGGTTGACAAATAAATTTGTTTTTTTTCATTTCATCCATGAAAGTTTTGAACTTAAGAACGATCATAAATAAAATACATTTTCTTGTTTGCAAATTTCTAATAATATAAATGGGGATAATTTGTTTTTATGAGATTAAAATATGTAATATGATACATGAAAATTATAGTGTTGTCTCATTAAATAATTTTTTTTAAGAGTCACATCAAATAATTTTCATTACCATGTTTGTTTAGATAACTAATAAATATAATTTAAAAAAATGTAAACGTTTGAATATAAAAAGTGAATAAATAAATATAGAAAGTGAATTAAAATAAATAAATAAATATACAAATATTAAAAAAAAGTAAAATATAAATGTGAATAAATATATACGAAAAGTGAATCATTTATAATATTAAAATTATATTATTTAAAAGTGTAATTATAAAATATAAATAAATAAATAAAAATAATTTTTTTAAAGACATTACTTTTCTAAGGGATAAAGATTATTTTTTAATTTTAGGATTAATGGGTTTTTTATAATTAAGAAAAAAATTATTTTTAGAATTATTTAATCATTTTATTTGGCAAAACACATGCTTAAACTCCTAAATTTTCACAGATTTATTTATTGAGCTCCTAAAAATTTATTTATCTACATCAAATGCTTATTAAGTGTTTTTGATGCTCGTAAAGCTCAATCTTGTTACCAGTCATCTAAAAGTTCTTCAATGTGTGAAAAAAAATAATTAGGGGTGAGCAAACGGTCAACGATCAGCGGTCAACAGATGTAATTAGGGGTGAGCAATGATTTTGATTCGAACCAAAAGCATATTTTTAAAAATCGAATTGAACTGAACTTATAATGGAAATCAAATCGAATCGAATCAAAAAAGTTTGGTTCAGTTCGATTCGGTTGGTCAGTTTGAGCTTCTATTTTTTTTCTCTAAATTTATATTCAAATTTCATTAATTATATATATTTAATACCTAAAAAAAATTATATTATTATATATATTTAAAAAATATATACAATACTATATTTAATATCTAAATAATTTTATCAATACAAGAGAGGTATTATATATATTTAATAAACATATATAATATTAATATATTTTAATATATTATATAAAAAAAATTCGGTCGGTTTATTTTAACCGAAGTTTTTTGGGTAAAAATTAAACCAAACTGAAATTTAATTCAGTTTTAAAATTTTCAAACAGAACCAAAATTGTAAAAAAATCGAAGTAGTCAGTTCGGTTTAGTTTTGCTCACTCCTAGTTGTAATCATTTATATAGTGTTTGGTAATTTAATAATAAAAATTGTGGTTAGATAGTTAAATGACAAATAAGGACATTCAGGTCTCGTTTGGTTTAACTATTTGTAACAGCTGTTAGTTGTTACTCACAGTTGTTAGTTGATAATTAATGGCTAGACCTGATCATGGGCCACAATTAGTGAAGGAAATTGAGGGTCGGACGGGTTAGGTCTTTGGAAAATTAAACATTTTTCAAATCCAAACTCGGCTCATGAGCAGGTTTACTGATGGCTGATAGCTAATAGATGTTAACTGATAGGTGATTGTTGTTAAGTGTTTGGTAAAATTATTATTGGTTGTTGTGGTTAATATGTTTAATAACCATTAAAAATAAACATTAATATTTACCTTTTATTTAAAATTTTTTTAATAGGATAATTTAGTTTTTTTATTTAAATAAGTAGGAGTTATTTTTAAAAAACTTTAAATTAAAGTTTTTGTAAACAACAATTGTTTAACTACCAAACAACTAACTAACAGCTAGTAGTTATCACAAAAAAAAAATAAATAAATAAATAATAGCCAAACGATTTTATCATCTGTTGAAAATCAAAAAACTAATAATTGCATCAAAAAAGTTTTGTCAAACACGCACTTATATTAACTTATATAAATAAGATTATATTTGCTTAAATAATTTTTTTAATATGTATATATATAATTCATAGAATTTTTATTTCCAAACATAAAATTAAAAAAAAAAACAAATTGTATATAAGATTAGAAACAAAGAAAAATATATAAAGATTAATAATAAATGAAATAATAAATAATCTAAGGACAAAAGAATTAAATATGGTATTGCAAATTTTCAACCAATAGCAAATAAATAAATAAAAAAACTGAAGAAAAGAATAAAATGACAATATGGGAATTTTATTTTTTAGATTTTGTTAGCGTTGATTAATTCTTATTTCATTTGGACATTGCTTTTACTATTATTTACACATATTGTCATTTTATTCTTTTCTTCAGTTTTTTTTTTTTATTTGCTATTGGTTGAAAATCTACCAATAGTACTAACCAAAAAAAAAATCTAGAAAATAGAGCTTTTAGCGTTCCTTTGTTCATTTGAAATGCTGACAGTAAAAAAAAAAACGCCATAAAAGTTTTTTCTTAACCAAACACTTAGATTGGGAGGTAGGAGACTCAACGCTGAACACTGGGTTGTCAACAGTATTTTTAAAATCAAATCGGTGACCGAACTAATCAGATCACTAATTCACGGTTCGTTAAATTCAATTAATTTGCCGTTCTGATTGGCTTTTTTTATGTCAAAATAATATCATTTTAATAAATTTGATTTTTTAAACAATCGGACCAAATTAATAGCCAGTTCTTGATTTAATTAGTCTGACTGACTGGTCAAATTCAATTTTAAAAACACTGGTTGTCAACCGGCAGTCCAAACACACACTAAATCTCCATTCAGTTTTTGGAGTACTTAATTAACATCTAACAAATAATTTTTGAATTAAGTTGAATATAAAGAACATTTTTAAATTTATTTAAAGAAAAGATTTAATTTTTTGTTTTTTGTTTTTCTTTTGTTTTTCGTTTTTCAGGGCCTAATTGAGAAGGGGAAATTGGACTCATTTAATCTACCATACTATGCAGCAACTGCAGAGGAATTAAAGAAAGTGATAGAGACAGAAGGATCTTTCAGCTTGCAGAGGTTAGAAGCTTTCAAGATGGATTGGGATACATATATCAAGAAAGCTAACCCTAGCCTCGACAAGAAAGCAAGGGCAGCCATTATTGCCACTGACATTAGAGCTGTTGGTGAACCCATTTTGTCTAGCCGTTTTGGAAGTGCAATAATGGATGATTTATTTCTCAGGTTTGAACAGGATGTGCTTCATCACATGGCCATTAACAAATGCGAGTACATTAATCTAGTTATTTCCTTGACAAGGAAGACTTGAAATTTAGCTAATATATATTAGGTAATTGTATTCTTGAATTTGATCTAAACTTTAGAATTTAAAATATTAAAGTAATATAAACTGTATTTAAAATAATACATGTTTAAGTTTATTTGAAATTCATCACGTTAATTTAAACCTTTGAATTTTTTTTTAAATTTTTTTTAGATGAAACTAAATATTTCATTAACTGGTAAAATAGAACAATATAAAATTATAATACCTTATAATATTATAATTCCTTAAAAGTAATATGTAAATAAATTAGAAATATAAATAGTGACGGCAACAATTTCAGCTTGAAAGATTTGATAGTACTCGAAGGCAAATAATTGTTGGGCACAGCGAAATAAATTATTAGAAAAATACGGAATAATAAATCAGCAAAAATGACATAAGTAATTTTAACGTGGTTCACCCTTAATTTTTTTTGCTATATCCACGGGACAAACTCCGAATAAAACATCTACTATTACAAATAGTAGGTACAAGAGAGTCTTCTCCAGATTAATTCTAGAAGTAATACAACAAAAATGAGATAAATCCAAAATAGTAACACTCATAGTGTTTTCTAAAAATACCCCAAAGTATTTTTCTCATTATTTTGTCACGTCTCTTTTTAGGAATTATTTCCTAAAATTACATAAAACTCTCTCTCTCAAAATTTCCTTCAGAGAATTGTTCTATGGTTTTTCTTTTAGAGCTCACAAGCTCTCTTTCTCTCTAATTTTTCTCTCTAAAATGATGTATTACAATGGTTATAAGCAAGTCTTTATATAGGTTTCAAAAGAGTGAGATACAGCTTGCAAATTAATGTATACAGATTGTATTCTCCACCAACCAAAGTAGAGATGGCAAAACCCGATCCGGCCCGACGGAGAACTCGTCCCCGCCCTGAACCCGACGGGGAATCCTTGCCCCGTCTATGGTAATGGGACGGGGACGAGATTGAGTCTCCCCGCCCCGATCCCCGTCTCGATTTCATAAAATTAATGTATATGAATTTTTTATTATAATTTCAAATTATATATATATATATATATATATTATTAGTTTTCTTTAAAATTATATTATTAAGTATTTAATTTTATTATTATTATTATTTAAATATTAATTAATAATATATAAAACTTAACATAAATATGTATAACATTTTTGTCAAAATATATAAATTATGAAGTTTTAATATTAAAAAAATTATAAAAAAATAAATGGAGATTCCCGTCCCCGCCCTGAATCCGATTTACCCCGCCCCGACTGTTCATGAGACGGGGACGGGAATCTCAAAACCCGCCCCGCCCCACCCCATTGTTATTCCTAAACCAGGCACCAATTATCAACAATTGTTGGCACCGAAAACTAACTTCTTTCTTTTTTCTTTTTTTTTTCTTTTATTGTGTGTGGGTCCCTCTATGTGAGAGGGACACCACAACAAATCTCTCCCTCCCGATCACATGGAGAGTTCCACCATTCCTGCAGTTGATCGACAGAACTCGAATTTCTTCCTAGGTAAAGTCTTTGTCAATATATCTGATCCATTCTCATCCGTATGGATCTTCTCAAGCTATAGTAGCTTCTTCTTCAGTACATCCCTGATCTAGTGATATCTCACATCAATATGCTTTGATCTTGAATGAAAGGAGAAATTCTTTCTAAGGTGAATAGCACTCTGGCTATCACAAAACAACTGATATCTGTCTTTTTGCATACCAAGTTCATTTAATAACTTTTTCATCCACAACAATTCCTTACAAGCTTTCGTTGCTGCAATAAACTCTACTTCAGTAGTAGAAATAACAATACATTTTTGTAACTTTGATTGCCATGACACAGCTCCCCCTACAAATGTAATAACGTAACCAGATGTAGATTTTCTTGAATTTACATTGCCAACCATATCTGCATCTATGTAGCCAACTAGCACAAGTTTGTCCTCTCCAAAGCATATGCATATTTTGGAAGTACCACGAAGATATCTGAAAATCCATTTTACTGTAGCCCAATGTTCCTTACCAAGGTTTGAAAGGAACCGAATCACTACTCCAACCGAGTGAGTAATATAAGGCCGTGTGCTCACCATGTGACGTGGAGGCCTTTGCAGAAGGGTTTCTAGGCCGTCTAGACAAGCAGCGGGCCAAGCAGAAGAAATAGTGGCCCGGGGCAGCTGTAATTTTTGGGCCTTGCAGGTACTTGATCCAAAGGAAAATGCTGCAACGGATCCGAGTCATAGCCCTTAGCGATGAGCGACGTCGTTTTTCGGCCAAATTCCTTCATTTGGGCCCTTATTTTTGCCGTTTTTCCATTTATGAAAACTTTTTGAATTGTTTATAACTTTTGGTAGGAATCCCGGATTGAGGCGCCGTCTGCGGCGCTTTCCTTATTTAATCATTATGTTTTTCTGGTGTAATATTCTGAAACTGCCATTTTTGGCAATTTTCATGTTTGTACCCGTGTCTAGGGTTTCGGGGTCCCTATTTAAACTTCTACTTTGTCTGTTTAAGGGCAGATAATAATATTCAGAAAAACTTAAACCCTAAAACGGCTTTGCCTTTTACTTACGCTGCGTCACCATGACATACATCAAACTTTCAAATGTTGAAGCATAAGGAATCTTATTCATTTTTTCCTTCTTCTCATCTGTAGAAGGGCTTTGTTCAGAACTTAGTCTAAAGTGATTAGCAAGAGGACAACTAATCGCTTTAGCCTTGTCCATATTAAATCTCTGAAGTACTTTCTCAATGTACTTTTCCTGTGACAACCATGTCTTCTTGGCACCTCTATCTCTGATAATCTGTATGCCAAGAATTTGTTTTGCTGGCCCTAAGTCTTTCATGGCAAAAGACTTACTCAGCTGCTTTTTAAAGCTGTTGATTTTGAAAATATTTCGGCCAACAATCAACATATCATCCACATAGAGCAAAAGTATAATCAAATCATTATTAGAGAATTCTTCACAAAAACACAATGGTCTGAAGTGGTTTTCTTGTAGCTATACTCCCCCATAACTGACTCAAACTTCTTGTACTATTGTCTCGGTGCCTGTTTCAAGTCGTAAAGGCTTTTCTTCAATCTAAAAACATAGTCCTCTTTTCCTTTTTCTTTGAAACCCTCTGGTTGCTCCATGTATATCTCCTCTTTCAAATCACCATGTAAGAAGACAATTTTCACATCCATTTGCTTGATCTCCAGATCAAGACTTGCTGTTATCCCCAGCACAGTACGAATGGATGTCATTTTCAGAATAGGTGAAAATATCTCATCAAAATCAATACATTTTCTTTGGTTAAACCCTTTAACAACCAATCTGGCTTTGAATCTCATATAGGAACTGTGTTCTTCAAGCTTGATTCTAAACACCTATTTATTTTTCAAAGCTCTTTTCCCTTTAGGCAACTTCATTAGCTCAAAAGTTTTATTCTTATGTAATGACTTCATCTCATCTTGCATGGCTTCAATCCATTTCTGCTTCTGTTCATCATCCATGGCTTCTTCAAAGTTCTCAGGTTCTCCCCCATCAGTGAGTAATACATACTCATTTGCTGAATATCTGATAGAAGGTTATCTTATTCTATCACTTCTCCTGAATGGAACTAGGAAAACCACAGGTGGTGGTGGTTGATGATGATCTTCATCATCATTGTCATCATCCGAGTCCTCTTCAATGGGACTATCATTTATCTCAGGCTGAGCATCCTGAGCTTCATCTCCAACTTCTCTCGACACCATTGTTGGAGGAACTAATTCCAAGTCTATTGAGTCACCATTGAAGTTAGGAACATCCTTAATCATCTTGTTAATATCTTCAATGGTCTGGTTCTCAACAAACACAGCATCACGGCTCTTGACAAGCTTCTTCTAAACCAGATCATAAAATTTATAACCAAATTGATCTTGACCATAGTCAACAAATATACATTGTTGTGTTTTAGCATCAAGTTTAGATCTCTCATCTTTAGGAATATGCACAAAATTTTTGCAGCCAAACACCCATAGATGATCATAGGAACCATCATTTCTTGACCAAGCTTTCTCTAGAATATCTTGCTTAAGAGGGACACAGGGTGAGCGATTCAACACATATACAACTGTCTGTAGAGCTTCACCCCAAAAGATCTTAGGCAACTTTGCATGTGAGAGTAAACATCTGACTCTCTCTATCAAAGTTCTGTTCATCTTCTCAGCTAAGCCATTCAACTGCGGGCATTTTCGGAGGTGTTGTTTGATGCTAAATACCATGCTCTTTACAATAAGCATCAAATGGTCCAGTGTACTCTCCACCATTGTCCGTTCGAATACACTTCAACTTCTTCCCAGTTTTTCTCTCAACTAAGGCATGAAATTGCTTGAAAATGTCTAACACCTGATCTTTGGTCTTCAAGGTGTAGACCCAAGTCTTTCTTGAATGATCATCAATGAAAGTCACAAAGTATTGAGCGCCACCAAGTGACTTTGACATTGGTCCACACAGATCTGAATGTATCAGATCCAATACATTCTTCATTCTGGAAGGAGGGAAACTTTTGAAAGCAACTTTGTTTTGCTTTCTTGCCAAACAATCTGTACATTTCTGTAAATGCACTTGATTCATTCCGGATAACACTTTTTTCTTTGCCAAATATGTCATCCCTTTCTCACTCATATGACTGAATCTCTTGTGATAACTCAACTGCACCATCTTTCTCCACAGCATTCACAGTGTCGTTAGAGAGCTTTGCATTCATCACATATAGTGATGAGTACTTTTTACTCTTTGGCTACCACTAAAGAACCTTTAGTGAGTTTCCATCGACCATTCACAAAGGTGTTGCAAAAAACTTCATCATCAAGCTTGCCTACAAAGAGTAAATTCAGGCGTATATCTGGAATAAGCCTGACATTTTTCAAGATTAATTATGTGTCATTCTCTGTCTCTAAGCAAACATCTCCTCTACCAATAACTCTTGATAAGTTATCATTTTCCATTTTAACAACACTAAAATCTCCCGGTATATAAGATGAGAAGAATTCTTTCCGAGATGTAGCATAAATGGAAGCACCATTGTCAATCACCCAACTGGTCTCATGGGATATAAGATTGACAACATCCTCATCATAAACAATATGAAATTCATCAATGACATTTGTTTGTTCATCATCACTGCTATCTTCTTTCTTGGCTTTGTTCTTCTCTTGCTTCTTTTTGAACTTTCGACAGAATCTTTTGATATGCCCCTTCTTCTTGCAATGATGGCACTCAACATTTGCATATTTGTTTGGCTTTCCTCTGCTTTTATCTATGGGTTTTGAACCCCTAGACTAGCTTTTCCCTTTGGATTCTATAACCAGAACATCTAGTTGTGATGAAGAGGATGAATTTTGTGATCTCCGTCTCATCTCTTCATTCAGAATACCGCTTTTAACACTTTTCATATTTACGACACCATTAGGTGCCGAATTGGTAATGGAAATCTTCAAAGTCTCCCATGACTCTAGTAGAGAAGCAAGTACCATGAGAGCAAGCATCTCATTGTCAAACTTTATGACTATACCCGACAACTGCTCCACAATCCCTTGCATTTCATTCAAATGATCTGCTACGAAAGTGCCTTCTCGGTATTTTACTTGCATTAATTTTGTCAAGTAAAATGATTTATTGTTGCCGGTTTTGGAAGCATACAACTCCTCAAGCTTATTCCACAAAGTTCGTGCATGAGTCTCATTACAAATGTGATTGTACAAATTGTCTTCGACAAACTGTCTGATGAAACTGCACACTTGCTTATGCTCAAACGTCCATTCCTCCTCTGATTTGTTGTCGGGTTTAATTGTAGTAAATACAGGTAAATGCAGTTTTGTCACAAATAGGAGATCATTCATCTTGTTTCTCCATATGTGGTAATTTGTGCCATTTAAGTTGATTATTTTGCTTGTCTTAGCTTCTATAGCTTGCAGTCTACAGAAAAAACTTATTTGATGAATAATACTCATGAACAGTACCGTATTTACAGTACCCTTAAATAGTATCGTACCCTACTATAGTTCTTTACTACTGTACGTTACTATTTGTTTCTTGTTACTGTAACAGTAACATGCAAAAAAAATTTTGCATTGTTACTATTCACTTAATTTTTTATTTTACACCCGTTTTCAAAATGGATTGCACCAAAAAATTCGTCGTATTTTTTTCTTCCGTGCAATATATTTCTTTTCTCAAAATATGACACTGCTTGGAATAATAGTTCTGCCTCAGTCCGAATAAAATCTTTTCTGATGTGGAAGATCAGTTTTTACTGCAATCACAGAGCATACTAAGAATTTTAATGGGATCACTAAGTGGCTCTGATAACACTTGTTGGGCGCAACGGAATAAATTACTAGAAAAATACGGAATAATAAATCAGTAAAAATGACACCAACAATTTTAACGTGGTTCACCCTTAATTTTAAGCTACGTCTACAGGACAAATTCTAAATAAAACTTTCACTGTTACAAATAGTAGGTACAAGAGAGTCTTCTCCAGATTAAATTTAGAGGTAATACAACAAAAATGAGATAAATTCAAAATGGTAACACTCACAGTATTTCCTAAAAATACTCCAAAGTATTTTTCTCACTATTTTGTCACTCCCATTTTTAGGAATTATTTCCTAAAATTACATAAAACTCTCCCTCTCAAAATTTCCTTCAGAGAATTGTTCTCTGGTTTTTCTTTTAGAGCTCACAAGCTCTATTTCTCTCTAATTTTTCTCTCTAAAATGGTGTATTACAATGGTTATAAGCAAACCTTTATATAGGCTTCAAAAGAGTGAGATACAGCTTGCGAATTAATGTATACATGTTGTATTCTCTACCTACCAAAGACTAGGCACCAATTATCAACAATTGTTGGCACTGAAAACTGACTTCTTTCTTTCTTTCTTTTTTCTTTTATTGTGTGTGGATCTCTCCATGTGAGAGGAACACCACAATAATAATAGTTACTTTTTGACTTTTCTCATGATTGTCTTTCTGCGAGTTCTATAGGGAAACGTAGATTTGATACCAAAAATAAGATTTACAATTTTGATTGAACTATCTACCAAATAAGAAATTTAGATCCACCATAAACGGGATATCCCCAGGATCTGTCTTTGCCCTCTTTCAAGTTTCAAACATCACCGCACCAAGAAAATGTATTAAATCAATGTGACAAATCAACATATATAGAGTTAAACACCTGCCATTGAAATTCACTTAAAATGACCATGCCTTCTGCCAAAACAATTGTATCCATAGCAGCTTCTGTTGCTGCTTCAGCCATGGTAATACGGTCTATAGCCCGCCAGTTATTTCCACATGAACTGCAACATATTATATCTTTTCTCCTTCAAAATCACCTTAATCATCCATCCATGACTTTGATGGACTAGCAACCGATTGAATCTACAAAGCTGTAGAGATTTAATAAGGCACCAGAATCTCTCCCTCTTCCAGAATGTATAGAATTAGTCTTCCTGACAAGGAAACTAAGCTCTCTAACTTCAAATTAAGTACAATCAGAAAACTGATCATTTCAACTAAATTTTCACAAGAAATACAAAGAGAAAGTTCTAATTTCTTACTTCCCATTTATATTAAAACAATCAAAATGTGTATTAAAAAAGAAAAAGACATTAAAGCTCAATACTTCAAAACTGTAACACTCTGCGTAGATACGGAGCAGAGACATGGCATTGAATAAATCTTAACCATCCAGCAACATTTGATGCATTGGCAATGGAATTAGATCAGAAAAAAAATGTTAATTGAAGATCTTGAAATGTTTGTGAAGAGAAAAGATTATTATAGTAAAAAGTAGGAAAGGCTTGGAAAAGAGGGTACTTGTTATATGGTCCTCCTGGTACAGGAAAATCAAGCTTGATTGCTACAATGGCAAATTATTTGAAGTTTTATAAATGATTTGGAGTTTACTGATATACATTAATCTAATTAAGAAGGGTATTGCTAGTAACAGGAAATAAGTTAATTCTTGTTGTTGAGGATATTGATTGCAGCCTTGAGTTAAAAGATAAGCAACATGAGACAAACTATGAATATGAACATGGCTAAATCAATAAGCTCAAGCCAGGTAATTAGAAGTATATTATTTCCTTACCATTTGCTATTCCTTTATTTAATTAAACCATGCATGAATTAAATAATACAACTGTTTAGTAGACCCTATTGGATCTAAATTAAGCAATTCTTAATTATTCAGCATTTTGATGTGTTAATTTATATTCCATGACATTCTATTATGCATCATTATGATTTATCCATCATAATTACAAATTTTTTTAAAATAATTAAATTACATCTATAGTCACTTAATTTTGTATTTATTTTTAATTTGATAATAAAATCTTCAATTTATATCAATTTGTTCATCAAGCTTCAAATTTCAATTTGACAATTCAGTGAAAAAAGCATTGAAAAGTTAATGTGATAATCAATCATTATTTTGAAAATCAAATCAAACATATTAGTCAGTTAAATTAATAAGAAGTCCGAGTTTGATTTGTTCTTTTAACACTATTCTTAATTTTTACCTTAAAATCGCTAAAAAATTATTTTATTATTTTAAAATTATTTTTTACTAAATTATTTTTTAGCATTATTTTATTTTACTAAATTTTGATAGAGCTTAATTGATTGAAGTGATCAAACCAGACTAACCAGTAAATCAATATAATTAATTGTTTAACCAATTTAAAAAACCTTGTTATCAACTTATTGTATACTTTTTTATGGAAAATTTTTGCCTACATTGAGTGTATAGGCTTATCTCATACACTAAATTAATAAATTATAAGATATTTTAGCCAATATAATTCTTTTATCTATTTTTTACCAAGTGAAAAGATATTGATATTCTTTTTTACTCCACATATTCTTATCTTATTTAATTGGTGTATATACTGATGTAGATAAGAATTTTTCTTTTTTTTATATCGAAAATTTTTCAAAAGAAAATGAATGTTTAAATTTGAATATGTAACATCTTTAAGGTAAATATTCAACCACTAATCTACTAATCTACTAATCCACTAGTACTTTTTCACCAAACATGCAGAGCATGATAGTGGCTCAACTATTTTGCTATAGTTTTTTTTTTTTTTTTTTTTTTTTTTTTAAAAAAAGCTTTCACTAATTTGAATTTAAAATAACATCAGATACATGGGTAGCATAAACAGGGAGAAAATTAATCCATACAACAGGCTCTCTTCTAGTCTAGACCTTTTAGCCAATGCATGGACTATTTGATTGGTTTCTCTTTTCACATGCACAAGAGTCATTCCAGAATTAAGCAAGTTTATAACATCTTTAACAATGAAATCTAATTACGTGAATCCCATATTGCCACTGTGCACACGTTGAACTAAGGGTAAACAATTCACTTCCACTATCACAACATTCCAAGCTTGCAGCCTAAGCCATTGCAACACGTCCCTCAAACCTACCGCCTCCATGCATTCTAGCTTTGCAAAACACAACAGAGGAGCAGCCATGACTATCAAAACAGAGCCCAAATGATCACGAATTACAGCACCCAAAATAGCCTTTTGTGCACTCATATCCAGCTAAGCATCCACATTAAGCTTCAAAGTGTATGCCCTTAATCTTCTCCATTGTCTTGCTGCACTAACATTGAAAGTGTTAACAAACAAATCAGTTTACTGGTTAGTTTTCAATGTTGCCCGCCAAAATTGAAACAAATTGGAAATGACATTATTAGCTAGCAAATGGGACGAGCATAACTCGTCATTCCAAACTTCCCTATTTCTCCACCACCAAATTGAATCAATAATGGCCACAAACACTGCCCTATCATTCTTGTTCAGTACTTGAAACACCCCTTATACCCAATCCTTCACCGAATAGTAGTCGATCACATCCTTCACTTTTTTTTTTCCCTTTTTTTCTTGGTGTAACTAACTAATTTTTTTTAATTTCTTTGCCTTTTGTCCTTTTTTTTCCCTTAAATACAATAGCCACATTATAGCTATCCAGCATATATTTTCACTGAATTCTAATTGCTCAGAACAAATTAATGAAATTAAATTAAATTAAGTGCAAAGTTGGATAATCATACATAAAATTAACCCTATTATATACATTAATTTGATAGCATGCATAACTACATTCTATATAATTAAGGTCAATTTCATTGATGGGTTATCGTCAAGCTGTGGAGATGAAAGAATTATTGCGTTCACTACAAACCATAAGGACATATTAGACCAAAATTTGCTGAGACCTGGCCGCATGGATATGTATCGCATGATTCATACTTTGGCTGCAAATCATCTTGGATTAATTGACCATTCCCATTTTAACCAAATTAAAAGGCTATTCTTATATATATATATTTAAAAAAACAAATAAATTAAAAGACTATTATATATCAATTAAGTTTTGGTTGAGGAGTAAATTTTGCTTAAACTTAACGTATATATCAATCAAATGATAATAATATTTAGAATAAAAAAGAATATGATTGTCTTTTCACTTGATAACAAAATAGATATAACAGTTATATTGAATTAATATATTTCTTCACCTATTAGTTTGAATGTATGAGATAAAAATATACATTTAGTTCAATGGTTTAATAGTAACACAATCATTTTCAAAGATAGTTAAGTTTTGAGTTTCAGATTCAGTCAAAATTAAATTTGTAAAATTATAATAATAATAATAATAATAAATTAAAGGCTATTAGAGATTGGTTACTCTGCTGAAGTTGGTGAACAATTTTTGATCGGCAAGAATTTAAGAAATTATTTTTTAGGTTATAAATTTTTACTTTTAGGAAAAAATTTTGATGGACCCTATTAAGAGATAATTTCCATGAATATAAACTAGTTGATTAAATTTTTGATATATCATAAATTTTTTAAGGCAAATAGGTTATTAAATTTGAATTTCTAATCTTAAACTACTATGAGGAAAAAAAAAAAAAAACTTTAAACATTAACAGTTTGCACAATGGCAATAATCTATACATATAATAAAGTAACTTTTTTTAAAAAAATTTGGGCATATGTTAAATAATTGTTTTATATAAAGCCACTTTATCATTTTTTTTTTTCGTGTTATTATATTTTTATAAATTTCAATTAAAGTTTTTGGAAACTAATATATTTTTAAAAAAAAATTATCATTATTTTAATTTGTTCATAAATTTTATTTATACTAATATTCAAAATTATCATAAAGTGATATTTAAATTTAATAAAATATAATAATAATAATAAATAATTTACTTATGTTAAAATATATTAAAAAATATAAATTAAATAAAAAATATAGTTAAAATTTGCATAAAACTCATAGAGTCGCAACTAATTATTGCTCTGTATATATATATGAAAGTCGGAATAGAGAAAATGTAAAAACAAAAAGAGATTAAGCCACGTAGGATGACACATGGCTTAATATTAATTAAAATATTAATATTTTTATATTTCAAAATATTATTATAAAATTCTACATAATTTTAATCTTATCTAAAATTAAATTTTTGTAAATTTATATTTGAAATTTTCATATTTCAAATTCAAATTTTAAATATTATCCTTATTTAAAATCCGATTTATTTTAAATTTAGTTATTGATTGGTGTATACCTAATAAAATGCAAGAAAAATATTCTTCTCTTCTACTTCTCCTCCTCATCTTTTCTTTTTCTTCTTTCTTTTTTCTTTATCTTCTTTACATATAATTCTAAATGTCAATTTTGCTAAGTAGAATTTTGAAATTATATGCTCTCATATATATATATTTTTTTAATAATTTATGTGTTTTCATCTTTATTTCATGAGTTCTGAAATTTCAAGCCATATATCAAGGAACGCTTACAAAGAATATGTCAACAACAATGCTATATATTTAGTATTTTGACAATTATATTTAGATTTTAAGTTCTTAATATACGTAAGTAGTTATAATAATTTTTTTTACTATTTTATCAATTTTTAATTATGTTTTACTACTTGATTTAGATTTCATGTATGAGTGTTGTATTTTAATTATAATTTTTATTTTTTAATAAATAATTATATATGGATGAAATGTATAACTATTGAATCTCTTTTTATGTGTAATCATAGATGTATAGTCATAGTTCTTAAGTATCTTTTTTTTTTTTTTTTTGAAGAAAAAGTAATAATTTTTTTTTATTGTTGAAGTATTTATAATTAATTGCTTTTATAATGTATTGTATCACAATAATTCCCTCTAATTTTCTGATAAATGAAAGCTTTTTTTTTTTTTTTTTTTTGGTAGTTGTTGTTAATATAGTTTGAAGCCTTAAAATGAAAAAGAGAACTTGAAAGTAACTTAAAGCTAAATATTTGCGTTGAATTTAATGGTAGAATAATTAATTTTTTTTTTTTTTTTTAACAATAGCTTCACTTTTTTTTTTATATATATTCAAGAATTTATTAAAATGAAACTAATTTCTATTTTACATATTTTAGTGTTTCAAAATCTCTTGAATTAATTTGTAAATGTTTTATTTCTAGTATTTAACAGGTTGATGATTGTAATACCCCAAGTTCATTTGCGTATTCATTTGCTTCGCTATATGAGTTATTAGATGTAAATCTAGCATTTTTATAAGCTATGAGCTATGTGATAAGTGTTTGATGATGCTTATGGGGTATTATATTGGAATGAGGCTTATGGGATAAGTTTATGGCTTTATATGGTGAATTAGAAGTGTTTTTAAAAGTTTTGAAGAGTGAACGCTCGTTCATGAAGGTGAACGCTCGTTCACATTCTTGAACGCACGTTCACAAGGCTTCTGTGTGAACAGTAGCAAATTGAGGACCGGAAGATGAACGTTCATTCACAGACGATGAACGCTCGTTCATGAAGGTGAACGCTCGTTCACATTCTTGAACGCGCGTTCAGAAGCTCTCTGTATGAACAATAAAAACTAAGAAAAATGGGATGAACGCTCGTTCATCTTTGATGAATGCTCGTTCATCGTGTCGGGGCTGGGCAGATCGAGCGGGCTATATAAAGAGAATTAAGCCCCATTTCAGTTCTTAAAAGCCATTTACTCCTCCCTAACCCTAAAATCTTCAAGAGAAACACCAACCTAACTTCTTTAATGCTAAGGAACTTCATTTATTGCTTCAATTAAGGGATCTAGGGTTGCAAGAATTCCATCCTTCTTCTATTGTTGAAGCATTCCTTGAAGAGGCAAGTTAGGGTTTTCTTTGGATTTCTTCTCCTCCATTGTTATAATCTATGCTTGGGGAAGGGAATAGAGTTAGAAATCATGAGATTAGTATAAGTATAGTGGTTTTAAGAGCATGGGTTATGTGTATTGATAATTTGCATGTATTATGTGTTTAGTTCCTCCTAGAAGATTTGATGATCATGAGGAGCTTGATGAATTGAGGTGATTGAGGAGTTCTAAAAGTCATTAGAGCATTCTTTTT